>JAYMFT010207764.1:0-11560 GCA_038088735.1 Panulirus argus | reverse complement strand
TCTCTCTCTCTCTCTCTCTATCTATATATATATATATATATATATATATATATATATATATATATATATATATATATGATCTCGTGTTTTCCATGTTTTTTTTTCAGCATATATATACTTCAGGCCAGCAGTAATCCATCTCTAAAAGGCTCCGGCAGCTCTCAGGAAGCTGGCCACGTCCACCAGTAGGTACCCGAGGCCATAATATGCATTGTTCAGTGTGCCACTACATGAAGAGTGCAGAACAAATGCATCTTAGCAGTTTGTCGTTTTCCTTATGGTGGTTAGAACACTTAGGAAAATGCATCGACAGTCTATGTAAAATTTCTCTTAAAAAAACAGTTCAAGTAACGACATAATCATCTCAAAAAAAAAAGAAAATGGTTCCTTATAGACATACTTGATCCAGACTGCATTCTGGATGATATAATACAAGGTGAGACGCCGAGTTAGTGTATGGATACAGAGAGATGGCAGGGAGGGGTTCTGGTCTGTACAATCGCACATGCCCAGAGATTAGACTGCAGGATCACACACTCTGTCTTGACCTTGGGAACATCCACTGCCCGACCAATCACAAGCGACGTCTGTGCCTGCCTCCAGGCGCACCCTTGGCTACGCCTGTTGACTTATTCAGCAGGAAGGTACGGCCCTTGAGCAAGACGGTACGGCCCTTGAGCAAGGCGCTACGGTCCCTGAGCAAGACGGTACGATCTCTAAGCATGATGGCCTCTTAAGCGTTTGGTCAAGGGTCATGTCATCACAGCCAAAGGTCGTACCGCCGTGCTCAAGGGGTCGTACTGCCGTGCTCTCAAGGGTCGTACCGTCGTGCTCACAGTCCGTACCGTTGTGTTCAAGGGCCGTAGCGTCATGCTCAATGGTCGTATCGCCGTGCTTGAAGGGTCGTACCGTCGTGCTTAAGGGTCGTACTGTCGTGCTCAAGGGTCGCACCGCCGTATGAAATGCCACATGCGAATGTTGGGATGTTCTGCACATGGAATTCAACTAGGAATCTGTGCGTCAATGTGAAACACAACACACTCTCAACATTGCAGTCGTTCGCGACAATAACTCCCGTGAATAAAACAGCCGTCACACACGACTCACGCACACTCACAGACGGTGAGGCACGACTCACGCACACTCACAGACGGTGAGTAAATCAGTGTTGTGATGTGAGTCACCGACAACATCAATTGGGCGTCCGTGTTGACCTGTCAAGCGTTCGAGTACACACGATTCGTCTCTTGCTCGCGTTGGGACTCTGTAAATACAGGGATAGTGCCGAGAGCTGCTCACGGGGCGACTATCCCGTGTTGCATAACTACTCTAACTACTTGCATACGGCCAATAGCAGAGCGGGAGGGGGTGAAATAGTTCCCAGGCAATGGGTGGGTCAGGGCTTTCAGCTGCAGGGTAATGGAGGACTCTTTCCTCATTCCACTCGTCTCTGGCCGTGTGTGTGTGGGAGACCAGGCAACATTATCACAGTCCAAAGTCCCAGAGGGCGATAGGGCATAGCAGCAGGGGGCAGGTCGGTGCTGTAGGAGTAGAAACGTTATCTCTGGGGACCAGACTGGACTCCAGATTATGGGTAGGCAGGGAGGGAGAGGATGTGTTTCTGCTGCTACTGACTGGCACGGGTACAATACACACAGCAACACATGGACAGTGTTGAGGACTAGACAAAGACCCCCTTCAAGACTTGACGGGAGTCCGTGATGTGACTTAACTAGGAGGAAATCTAGGGGGAGGTGGGGAAGTCTGAATCCTTTGACCACGATCGACGTCTCCAACAAACACCCTTTTGGGGTGACAACCTGACGTCTCCAACAAATATCCTCTTGGGGTGATTTCATCTACGTCTCCAACAAACACCACCTTGGGGTGACATCACCTGACCTCTCCAACAAACACCCTCTTGGGGTGACTTCACCAGACGTCTCCAACAAACATCCTTTTGGGATGACTTCACCTGACCTCTCCAACAAACACCCTCTTGGGGGTGACTTAAGCTTACGTCTCCAACAAACACCCTCTTGGGGGTGACTTAAGCTTACGTCTCCAACAAACACCCTCTTGGGGGTGACTTAAGCTGACGTCTCCAACAAACACCCTCTTGGGGGTGACAACCTGACGTCTCCAACAAACACCCTCTTAGGGTGACTTCACCTGACGTCTTCAACAAACATCCTCTTGGGGGTGACATCACCAGACGTCTCCAACACCCTTTTGGGGTGACATCACCTGACGTCTCCATAAACACCATCTTGGGGTGACTTCACCTGACGTCTCCAACAAACACCCTCTTGGGGTGACATCACCTGACGTCTCCGTAAACACCATCTTGAGGTGACTTCACCTAACGTCTCCAACAAACACCTTCTTGGGGGGTGACTTCGCCTGACGTCTCCAAAAACACCCTCTTGGGGGTGACTTAACCTGACGTCTGTACAGAGGCTGTAAAGCATACAAGACAGGGGTGTAATGTCAGGCCTTTGAGAGTGAGTGAGGGCAGCATCAGGTAAGCATAACAGCTGGTTTATGCTGCCAGACACTCTTGTGTTGTGGGGGGAGAGGTGGAAAGCGAGTAATCATAATACGCGATGCTGGTGTGAGATGATGGCGTAAGCATGAGACACACAAGCAAGTCAGCATAATGACGTCGCCCACTGGCTACGGAAGAGACGAGTAAGCATAAAACAGGAGTACAATGCTGAGTGGAACGTGAGGTCAAACAGTCGTGCACACTGATGATGCTGACGATATGCTGTGAGGTTCAGTATGTACAAACGTTACGACCACTGAGCACGACGGTACGACCTCTGAGGACGACGTTACGACCCCCTGAGAACGACGTTACGACCTATGAGCACGACGGTACAACACCCTGAGCACGACGTTACGACCCCTGAGCACGACGGTACGACCTCTGAAGACAACAGTAAGACCCCTGAACACGACGGTACGACCTCAGGACGACGGTACGACCTCTGAGTACAACGGTACGACCTCAGAGCACGACGCTACGACCCAGACTGGGTTATCATTGCAGCATGTCACTTTCTCTCTCATCTATACGCTTTATGCTTACATTCACACCCACTTGATATGCTTGCATAACCCTGGGCCCCGTCCACTGATAATTGATTTTATGCTTACCTCATGCTGCAGTCAGCATTACCTCCTGGGCTTACTCGACCGGACGACCCGGTCAGCATCAACGCCTGTCCACTGTCTCATCCCTTGAGCACGACGACCCTTGAGTCCATCCCTTAAGTAAGACCGTACGACCCCCAGAGTACAACGGTACAATCATCTGAACAAAATGGTACGACCAGCGGAACACTTGGGTACGACCCTTGAACACCATGTGGGAAGGGTGGTAGCGCTGTTTATCCGGCCCCTGGGTCATGCACGCACGATAAGAATAATAATGCTGACAGAAACAAAGGTTCAAGTGAGCATGACTGGTAATAATAATGCTGACGAGGGTGTCGTGTTAAACAATGCTGATATGTGTAGGGTGTAATAACTATGACAAACGGGTAATGCTGACTGGTGGGCAGGGTCACGCAAGCATGACAAACGGCAATGCTGAAGGGGGGATAAGTCCAACGGACAATAGTAATGATGTCAACAATAGTGATGATGTCACGCGTGAGTGGCCTGCTGAATGGGGTACAATGGCTAAGCGGAGAGGCAATGCTGTCCTGGGGTACGAGGCGAAGCATTCACAAGTGGTTATGCTAACTGGTAGTTGGGACAAGCGGTTATGCTAACTGGTAGTTGGGAAGGAGAGACAGGAAGCATGACTTGTGGTAATGCTGACCAAAGGTGACAGGACAAGTCAGCATGGCCAGCCTTACCATCTGACCCAAATGCGTACCCTGCCAGGGCTGGAAACTAGCATTACATGTTGCACAATGCCTCTCAGTCCTCGTTATGCAAGCATCGGCAGGTAGGACTAGCTCAAGGTCAGGTAAGCATGAAAAGTATTAATAACCAGCGAGGGACGCCAGTGATCTGGATTAATTAATATTCGGCTACCGTCATGTTTATGTCGTCCAAATCAAATGTTTCCACGGTACAAGATAATTCTCAAGGCCATGAACTTTAATCTCTGGCTATTTTTCAGTAGCAACGATCATGCATACTCACGAAATGGATTTTAAAATTTTGTCAGGTGGGAAAATGATTAACACAAAAACAAAGAGAATAAAATTCACAAGACCCCACTCCCCCCCCCCAAAAAAAAGCCAAATTAATTGCTTCCAAATGTTTTTATACTCAACACACAACGGACTGGATGAAGATCACATTCAAACCTCCCAAGGTTTCCCAATAATCCAATTCTATTTACGGTATTTTAAGTAGTCTGTCGGCATCATCCCTATGGGAGCACTTATCTTCCCTACAAGCAACAAGCTCATCTAAATCTTAGAAACAGATGTCTCATGTTTGAATGCGGTTCATTTTAGTTCGAAAATGTGCCGTTTATATGTCCCACTTTTTCTCCCTTATGGATGCCAAGGTATTCCACGACAGCATTAACAGTATTGGACGCTAAGTTTTAAACATCCACTCACCGAACAACACACAATTTGTGTACAATCTGCAAAATCTGTATCTATAAACGCTCAAAGATGTATCATATCAGCTAGGCAATCACAGAGTTACTAAACCGACAACTGCTTACATAAAAATATTCCATTTTTCCCATCACACCTCAATATGCAGGTTCACTAAACTTTGACATTCCCCTGAAATTTACCATGAAAACGATCCTTATATCAATGTTAAGGCTATATGGAATCTGTAGACACACACACACACACACGTCCCAAGTCATCCCACAGCTGCAGGGTCTGCCCTCCGCCCGAGCATCAAGGGCAAATCTACCAGTCCTGGCTCGCCGGGCGGCAGTTGCAACACGCTGATAAGAAACTAACCACTAAGGAAAAAAAAGAAAGTTACAAAAGGATCTCTCCACTCAAGCGAATGTTCTAAGCAAGCATGACACTCCCCGCGTCTTCTGTCACTCCTCTGTGCGTTTACGAGTAAATATATATTTCAAGACTCCATAACCCCGAACTTGGTAACTGTGGTTGTGGATGTCATTCAATAATACATATTGCTCATGTGACAACATCCAGACGCCAAACTTGGCCGTCCAGAGAATGTAAAAATGTTCTCGGTAATGATGCGAGTTTTTTGGGTACATTTGTCTCAATACGGAGGGATTCGAGGCCACTTAAATCGATCTAAATACCGCGCAACCAGCACGGTTCATGTGTATTTCCAACTGAAAGGAGAATGGGTCTATTTTCAAGCGATGCTGGTATACCAAATTGCAATTTCCTGCCCCGCTGCTGAACGGGGCGCAGCCTATCCTTCAGTACTACCATGGTTAACTCAGCCGTTGGCAGAGGAGAGAGAATTTTGGGTTTAGACTTGTGACTCAACATCCCCGTTGGCCATCTGCTGTTATTACAACAGGATTCGGGTCTTGGGTCGTTTGGCTCAGCTGGTGTCTGGTGGCCTGGCAACAGGAGGAGGGGGTCCCTTGGCGGTCTAGTTGTGCACGTGGAGGTCACATGGTGGAATATCACGCCACCTACAGGCCCCGCCCACCGTTCTAAGGTCCCCCCCCCCCTTTCCCCAAGAGCCCCTCTCCTCCCCAGATAGACCTGGGGGTAAGGGGGAGGGGGTTAATATCAACCACGCACGATGACAAGTTGCTTTGTCTCCTCCTCCTCCTCAAGGATCCGAAAGCCTCGAGCAGAAGCAATGGGGGAATGGTAGGTCATGAGAGCTCCAGTTTTTTTTGGAGGAGTTCTGAAGCATCAGTAAGCCTTGGATCAACCGAGAATTAATCAAACTCGTAGATCAACGGCAAGAGTAATTCCCGGGCGAGTGGGTACCGTACCTCCCCCTCTCTCTGGGAGGTGGGCCCGCCCGGATGTGTCTCACCCCCAAAGTCCCGCGGCGCCGCGCGCGCGCCGTAGCGTAGCCCCGCCTCGCTCGGGCCCCGCCTCCCAGGGTATATATACCACTCCGCGCGCAAGGAACGAATTTTATCGAATGTGCCGCCGACAAGTTTGGAAACTATGATAAAGTTTGCTGTTTGTGTGTGTGGTGTGAGGGTAGGCCTCGGCCTGTCGTTCCCCTGTTGCAGGAGCTGTTGTGTGTGTGTCCGCCGACGACGCCCGGAGGAGGAGGAGACGCAGCTGCCTACACTACTAGACTACTGACCACCTTTTCCCCACAGACCATACTACTACTACTACCACTACTGCAGGCCCTCCTCCTCCCCAGTAGCAGCCGTGGTGGCCTTGTCCAGAGGCTCCTGACGGTGGAGCACCCGCTACCTACCCCTCCCTTACAGCAACTTTCAGGGCGTGACCGGGCCAGAGGGTGTGTGGAACCGACGTCAGTCAGTCAGTCTTGGGAGCGAACATCGAGGAAGGTCGGCTACCGCAGTGATGATAATAATAATATATTTTCAGGAAAGCATTTCTATTTTTTGTCTTGTTCCAGAGCGGATGCAGTGTGTGTGTGCCCGGCTCGGTGTGTAAATGAGCCTGGCCAAGATAACATGTGAGATATTGTTCAATTTAACCTGGTGTGAGAATGCTGTCCTGGTGTCTATGTTAAATATAAGGTTATGTATGAGTGAATGAATGTATGAATGGACATTAAAAGGTGGATGTAAGGCGCTTGTCTTTGTGTATGACTCGATGTTTAAGAGAACTGATGGTACTGGGAACTCGGCTCTCCTACCTTGGGCATGACGAAGGAGTTGTCATGGTGTGTGGCAGCCTGCTGCTGCTGCTGTGTACTGAGGTCATGCTGACTGTGACTGCGGATGAAAGAGCGTGGGGCTTGCTGGTGCAGCTGCTGTGGGGAAGCTGGTGACTGCAGCTGCTGCTGCTGGGGAGGTGTACAAGGCTGCTGCTGCTGATGGGGAGGGGTGTGAGGCTGCTGAAGTTGCTGCTGCAGCTGTGGAGGAGTTGGTGGCTGCTGCTGCTGCTGCAGCTGGATGGTCTGCTGGGGCTGGCTCAGCAGTGGGGACCTCACCAGGGAGGCTTGGTATGGTACAGGTGGCGACTGTGTTGGCAGGGGCACCAGCTGCTGCTGCTGCCCACCCGGCTGCTGCTGCTGCTGCTCATGGAGAGGGATCTGACTGCCTCTGAAGACTGGAGAATGTTTAGAGTGTGTGAGAGAAGCTATGGGCTTGTGAGAGGGTGACTGCGTGGACGAGGCCGACTCCAGGAAGGTTTCCGCAGAAGTGACCCTGGCGGAGTACTGGATTGGGGTGCTGAGAGGTGACGATGTAGGAGGAGGCAGGTCTGGCGTGTCGCCAACCTCCGGCAGGAAGTCTTCCTCGGGCACTGTCGGGAGTCCTCGACCCGCAAGCATCTCTGTAAATTAACGTGAGATCATGTCACATTCTCGTGGTGAACAGTATAGACTTAAATTAATCCTATCCCACCAGACATGAGTTTGGAATGATAAAAAAAGAAAGCCAACCCCATCCACAACGTCTTGGTCATGTTACTGTTTTGCTCTAAAACTAAGGGATAATATTATTTCAATACCAACCCCTAACTTTTCAGTGTGATGCCAAAAATATTGTCAAAGTATTGAGGAAGCAAAAAGCCGGACGGTATAGTAATAAAATAGATGAGTATTTAACTTTAAATTCTTTATTCATGGGGGAAATAGATAAATAAACTTCTATATGACCTGAAATAATAATCTACTTTACCCTGAATTATAAATATGTTCAGTCAAAATACAAGTGATCATTTCGTTTCTAGATGGGATGTCACGCACAGTAGCTGAAAAAAAAAATTGTCTGAACTTAAAAATCGTCATTCATATGAAAAGCAGCACTTTCGAGTTTATATTCTGAGCCAAAACTAACTTTATAATCTTCATGCGGCTCTGTACACAAAAGAATTTTGAAGCTGTTCAATCACTGCATACCCAAAATGCTAACCTTAAAAAGTCTAACAGGCGCACACCGGAGAGAGCAAACTGTTCTTTTCCAACATGCTGCATACCGTCTCGCCAAACCTGTCTCTGGCTTGACTTTTCAACTGAATAATTTGGAGGATGTCATATTTCTATGGGGTTTCCCTGCAACTACTTGGTAAACCAATTACTTCGTTGGGCAAGATTTTGTAAGGATGTTGAGCTCTGATCCTTCCTCGGCCTCATTAAACTCTAGTAGAATCTATTATAATCCAACCGGCCAAATTGATTGAGAACGGATGGCTTTACTGGCCTTTAAATGAAGCGAAGACATTTTAGAGTTAGCAACTACAGACTGGGTGAAGAAGTCAGAGACATTAAGAGAGGCTACTGAGAGCAATGACTTGCAAGAGGACAAAATCCCGTGTTGATCCATTTTTTCATATGGGAATCGAAGCCTAGTCGCACTGACTGACGGAGGTACGTGCAACTTGCCTAGGCAAAGACCGCGTTGGGCTACTGCTCGGACAGCAGCAATACAGTTATCGGGGGGAGCAAGCTAAAAGCTATCACGACAGCACTCTAAGCTATGACGGAACACAGCATCCAGCTATCGACGGAGCTAGCTGCCCGAGGCTATAATTGACATGTGTGTGACAGAGCAGTAGCAGTACTGAAGCTGTTTGGTACTGAACTATAATAGGGCTCCTCCTGAACACCAAGACTCGAAGAGAATTCCAGGGAAACAAGTTCTTCTATAACAGATGATGGAGGCAACAGCTGCAATTGTGAGACTATGTCCGTGTGTTATTGGAAGAGTAGGTAACCCGTGGGGCCATAATAGAGCCCCTGAGAGAGAGGGAGAGACTCCGTTTACTGTATTACTTACGATAGCCAGGGTATCCAGGGTATAAATAGGTGTGCATGCTGTATTCTCACAGGAGCTGCGTTTGAGACAAATTTCTTTCTTAAAGTGTCCTTCCTGTAGCTTCCCCTGGCTCTCTCTCTCTATCTTTTTTCCGTAAAAATGCTCTCTTTCGAGTTCTCTGGTGATGGCACAAGTCTATCAACTGGAGAAACACGTTTTCCACGACAAGTCAAAAGTATATAAAATGGGATTCGAAAAATATTTTGTGAGGGACGAGAGAGAGAGGAAGTGGTAGCGGTACGCGCTACTTGTAGGGAAAAGATGGTTTGCGATGAGCGAATATTGGGTCTCTCTCTCTCTCTCTCTCTCTGGGGCGGAATGCGTCCGGGCAGCGAGCGTTTTGACGCGGGTACCAAGTCCAGCTGTGCGCGGGTCCCAATGCCTGGGCTCTCGTTGTCAGCACCCGAGTGACGGGGCTTCCCCAACAGCACCGCCACCACCGCCTCCTCCTCCAACACCTCCCCCAACCCCAACACTCCAATCCTCCCCCCACCCCCCTGCCAAACATTGTGGGAAACGGCGCTACTCTCTGACAATCTGTTCCCACTCAGGTACGCGCGGGCAGGCCGGCCAGTGATTGGCGCAGAGCGAGGCCACTCCTTATCCTAATTGGTCACTTTCTACACCCCCTTATCTCATTGGCTCGCCGAGGTGTATCTCCGAGCCCCATTGGTCAAGCTGTTTATGTGTCTACAGAATGGTAGTGCGTTTCAGTAGAAATTAACGCCATAAAAAATAAAATATATATAACATTAATATGTAGTTCTCCAGCGAAGTTGTAAATGTCCCTGAGTTCAGCCTCGACTTTTGGTAAGAAAAAGATAATATAGCACCCGGCCGTTCTTTCCTTGGGCAACGGCAAAGCCATAAATAACTGTTAACAGTAGCCGGTGAGCCGGTATCAGGAGCAGACGGAAGAGTCCAGTCTAGATGGACATGAGACTCTGGAACGGTTACCCACCCGGTCGGTTATCTCCTGGCTACTTCACTCCCCACATTATCTCTCTCCCTCCTCACACAATCTGTCTCATGATCGTCTCTTCTTCCTCACCATTGTTCTCTTATTTATCTGCTTGATTGTTTGTATTAGTTTCTTGAAGTCGGTCGTTATATTCCAATCATTCCTCTGTTCACACTCCTACTCTCCTAGCCTTGCCGTTCCGTCCCGTTCTCCCTATTCCTCTGTCCGTTTCTCATTATACATTCATATTTGATTGCACACAGAGTCTCTCTCTCTCTTTCTGTCTCTTGACAACAGACACGCCCAGGCAGAGACCCAAGCCATATACACTGACCGTATGGGGTTGGCAACAAGTAGTTGGAGAGAGAGTTAAGTGAGGAATGGTATTACGAAGATTGGGAGAAACTCGCACGGGAGCAGCGGCTCCTTGCTGCGTGTGCAATTATTTGATCATTTATGGAGGCGCGTTTCACATCTTTCAACCTGGTGCCTTTATGCAAGCCCTGAGATAAAAATATTTCATCCGCGTACCTCAATATAGCTTGTTTCCACCCGTCCAATGCTAAGTAAAAGTAGAATTTATTTTTTGGACTATTCTTTCCTGCTTCCATTTATGTCTTGTGACTTAAAATTCTCAGAGAGGACTGGTCCGTTGACATAAGAGACCCTCCCTAGGAATGTCAAGGTGCTGCTGACTCCAAAGTCCGTCTTTTCCTTCCTAGTGTGTGTGTGTGTTTCGGGGTGAATTTTACACCTGTCTTGCCCCCTCTCCTCACCCTATATATGTTATTACCTTCAAGGTACAAATGGTGGCTTTGGGGTTGTTCCAGCGGTGCTTGCTTTAACTTCCTCTCGGCTTGACTCGTGCGTAGGTCTCTTGCCGGCGGGAGTACATCCTGCCCACCCATTCCCCTGCGTCTGTGTCTTCTCTCCTGACCCATTCCATTTTGACCCAAACCAATTTACGTCTGCCACCGACAAGGCCACGGGATCTCTATGTGGTTACTCCATCTTCCATTCTTCTTTATAATTGTAGGTGGATTTACGGATTGCCTCTGAAATTTGTTCCACTCAATCCTATTACACACAACATTGTTGCCTGCACTCCCTATTCGATTCATTAAGCATGTGTGTACAAATGACAGATGTGTAACTGCCTATTTCTACTGTACGGAGGAAGGAGTTTAGTCTCTTGGGCGTTTCTTTACCAATTTGTGCTGTACGGGGAGGCAGTTGTACACTCGTGGGGACCCATCTCTTGTACTGTACGGGAAGGGAGTTGTACACTGGTGGGGACCCATCTCTTGCACTGTACGGGGAGGGAGTTCTAAACTGGTGGGGACCCATCTCTTGTACTGTACGGGGAGGGAGTTCTAAACTGGTGGGGACCCATCTCTTGTACTGTACGGGGAGGGAGTTCTACACTAGTGGGGTCCCATCTCTCGTACTGTACGGGGAGGGAGTTCTACACTCGTGGGAACCCATCTCTTGTACTGTACGGGGAGGGAGTTCTACACTGGTGGGGACCCATCTCTTGTACTGTACGGGGAGGGAGTTCTACACTAGTGGAGTCCCATCTCTTGAACTGTACGGGGAGGGAGTTCTACACTGGTTGGGTCCCATCTCTTGTACTGTACGGGGAGGGAGTTCTACACTAGTGGGGTCCCATCTCTTGTACTGTACGGGGAGGG
>JAYMFT010207753.1:0-11560 GCA_038088735.1 Panulirus argus | reverse complement strand
TGGGGTCTGACTAAGACCCTTTGTGACCCCTGTAATCCTTTTGCGCTACCGCTCACAGGATGAATATGGGGTGCACAATAAATTTGCTGGGGTTTTCCTGGTACAAATCAAATCAATCCTATAATTGTTTGAGGTTTGACCATCATTGGTAACTCACACACCCTCGTAATTTTTTGAGGTTTTATCATCGCTGGTTCCTCACACACATTCATAATATCTTTAGGTTTCTCGCTCATTGGATCCTCATACACCCTCGTAATGTTTTGAGGTTTATCCCTCACTAGTTCCTCACACAACCCCATACTGTATTAAGGTTTGTCCCTCTCTGGCTCCTCACACGCCCCCATAATGTGTTGAGGTTTGTTTCTGACACACTCTTATAATGTATTGAGGTTCGTCCATTTCTGGATTCTCACAAAAGCTCATAATGTGTTGAGGTTTGTCTTTCGTATGTTCCTGACACCCTCCCATAATATTTTTAGGTTAGACCCTCACTGGTAACTCACAGACCCTCATAATGCGTCGAGGTTTGTCCATCACTGCTTCCTCACATACTTTCATAATGTGTTGTAGTTTGTCCCTCATTGGTTCCTCACTCATCCTCAGAATGTGTTGAGGTTTATCCCTCACTGGTTCCTCACACACTCCCTAAATTTTTTGAGGTTTGACCCTCACTGGTAACTCACACGCCCCTATAATGTTTTGAGGTTTGTCCATCGCTGGTTCCTCACACACTTTCATAATGTACTTAGGTTTGTCCCTCACTGAATGCTCATCTCCCTCATTATGTTTTTAGGTTTCTCTCTCACTAGTTCCATACACACCCTCATAATTTTTTTTTAGGTTTGAGCGTCAATGGTAACTCGCACACTTTCATTATGTGTTGAGGTTTTTCCATCACTGGTTCCTCACACAATTTCATAATGTTTTGAGGATTGTCACTCACTGGTTCCTCACACACTCCCCATAATTTTTGAGGTTCGACCCTCACTGGTATCTCACACACTCTCATACTGTTTTGAGGTTTTTCCCTCACTTGTTCTTCACACTACCTCATAATGTGTTGAGGTTTGTTCCCTCATTGGATTCTCACTAACCCTCATAATGTGTTCAGGTTTGTCCTTCACTTGTTCATCACACACTCTTATAATGTTTGTAGGTTTAACCCTCACTGGTAACTCACACACCCTCATAATGTGTCGAAGTTCGTCCATCACTGGGTCCTCACACACCTTCATAATCTATTGAAGTTTGTCCTTCACTGGTTCCTCAAAAACTCCTATAATGTTTTGAGGTTTGACCCACTCTGGTAACTCAAACACCCTCAAAATGTTTTGAGTTTTCTCTCTCACTTTCATAATGTATTTGTTTGTACCTCACTAGATGCTCGTACACCCTCATAATGTTTTGAGATTTGTCCCTCACTAGTTTCTCACACAACCTCATAATGTCTTGAGTTTATTCCCCCACTGGTTCCTCACACTCCCTCATAATGTTTTGAGGTTTGTCTCTCAATAGTTTCTGGAACACTCTCATTATGTACTGATGTTTGTTCCTCACTGGATTCTTACTTACCCTCATAATGTGTTCATGTATGTCCCTCACTTGTTCATTACACACTCTCATAATGATTGTAGGTTTAACCCTCACTGGTAACTCACAAACCCTTATAATGTGTCGACATTTGTCCATCACTGTTTCCTCACATACTTTTATAATGTGCTGAGGTATGTCCCTCATTGGTCCCTCACAAACCCTCAAAATCTATTGAGGTTTGTCCTTCACTGATTCCTCAAAAACTCTTATAATGTTTTGAGGTTTGACCCTCACTGGTAACTCAAACACCCTTATAATCTGTTGAGGTTTGTCTCTCACTGGTTCCTCACACACCTATATTGTTTTCAGGTTTGACCCGTACTGGTAACTCACACACCCTCATAGTGTTATGAGGTTTGTTCATCACTGGTTCCTCACACGCTTTCATAATGTATTTAGGTTTTTACCTCACTGGATGCTCAAACACCCTCATAATGAGTCGAGGCTTGTCCATCACTGGTTCCTCTCACAACCTCATAATGTGTTGGCGTTTGTCCTTCACTAGTTTCTCACAAGCCCTCATAATGTTTTGAAGTTTGTCTCTCTCTAGTTTCCGACACACACTCATAATTGTTTGAGGTTTGTCTCTCTCTGGATTCTCATTCACCCTCATAATGTGTTGAGGTTTGTCCTTCGCTTGTTGCTCACACGCCCTCATAAAGTGTTGAAGTTTGTCTCTCACTAGTTTCTGACACACTGATAATGGTTTGAGGTTTGTCCCTCTCTGGATTCTCACATACCCTCATAATGTGTCGAGGTTTGTCCATCATGCACCTCATAAACTGTTGAGGTTTGTCCCTCACTTGTTTCTCACACACTCTTATAATGTTTTGAGGTTTGAGCCTCACTGGTAACTCACACACCCTCATAATGATTTAAGGTTTGTCCATCACTAGTTCCTCACACACTCTCTTAATATTTTTAGGTTTGACCGTCACTGGTAACTCACACCCTCATTATGTGTCAAGGTTTTTCAATCATTGGTTCCTCACACACTTTCATAATGTTTTGAGTTTTGTCCCTCACTGTTTCCTCACACACCCTTATAATCTGTTGAGGTTTGTCCGTCACTGGTTCCTCACACACTCCCATGATGTTTTGAGGTTCGATCCTCACTGGTACCTCACACAGCCTTATAATGTTTTGAGGTTTTTCGATCAATGGTTCCTCAAACACTTTCATAATGTATTTAGGTTAATCCCTCACTGGCTGCTCCTACACCCTCATATTGTTTTGAGGTGTTTTCCCTCACCAGGTCATCACACTACCTCATAATGTGTTGAGGTTTGTATCTTACTAGTTTTTGACACACTCTCATAATGTATTGAAGTTTGTCCCTTACTGGATTCTCACTAACCCTCATAATGTGTTCAGGTTTGTCCTTAACTTATTCCTCGCACACTGTCATAATGTTTGTAGGTTAGACCTTTACTAGCAGCTCACAGACCCTAATAATGTGTCGAAGTTTGTCCATCATTGGTTCCTCACACTTATGATATGTTGAATTTTGTCGCTCACTGGTTCCTCACATACCCTCATAATCTGTTGAGGTTTGTCCTTCACTGGTTCCTCAAAAACTCCTATAATGTTTGAGGCTTTACCCTCACTGATAACTCAAACACCCTCATAATGCTTTGAGGTTTGTCCATCACTGGTTTCTCACACACTTTCATAATGTATTTAGGTTTGTTCCTCCCTGGATGCTCATACACCCTCATAATGTTTTGAGTTTTTCCCTCACTTGTTCCTCACACGCCGTCATATTGTTTTGAGATTTGTCTCTCTCTAGTTTCTGACACACTTTCATAATGTATTGAGGTTTCTCCCTCACTGGATTGTCACACAACCTCATAATGTGTCGAGGTTTGTCCTTCTCTTGCTCCTCACACACTTTCATAATGTATCGAGGTTTGTCCCTCATTGGTTCCTCACATACCCTCACAATCTGTTGAGGTTCCTCCCTCACTTGTTCCTCACACACCTATAATGTTTTAAGGTTTGAACCTCAGTGATAAATCGCACACCCTCATAGTGTTTTGAGGTTTGTCCTTCACTGGTTCCTCACATGCCCTCATGATGTGTTTATATTTGTATCCCACTAGTTTCTGACACACACTAATAATGGTTTGAAGTTTGTTCCTCACTTAATTCTTACTCACTCTCATAATGTGCAGAGATTTGTCCTTCACTTGTTCCTCACACATTCTCATAATGTTTCTAAGTTGTATCCTCAATGCATGCTAACTCACACACTCTCATTACGTGTCGAGGCTTTTCCATCACTAGTTCCTCATACACTTTCATAATGTTTTGAGGTTTGTCAGTCACTGGTTCCTCACACACTCCCATAATGTTTTGAGGTTCGACCCTCACTGGTATCTCACACACCCTTATAATGTTTTGAGGTTTGTCCATCAATGGATCCTCAAACAATATCATAATGTATTTAGGTTAATCACTCACTGGCTGCTCATACACCCTCATATTGTTTCGAGGTGTTTTCCCTTACTAGTTCCTCACATTTCCTCATAACGTGTTGAGGTTTTGTATCTTACTAGTTTCTGACACACTCTCAGAATGTATTGAGTTTTGTCCCTTACTGGATTCTCACTAATCCTCATAATATGTTCAGGTTTGTCCTTCACTTTTCCGCACACACTCTCATAATGTTTGTAGTTTTGACCCTCACTGGTAACTCACACACCCTCATAATGTGTCGAGGTCTGTCCATCACTGGTTCCTCACACATTTTCATAATGTGTCGAGGTTTGTCCCTCATTGATTCCTCACATACTCTCATAATCTGTTGAGGTTTGTCCCTCACTGGTTCCTTACACACCTATAATGTTTTGATGTTTCACCCTTACTGGTAAATCGCACACTCTCATAATGTTTTGAGGTTTGTCCTACACAGGTTTCTCACACGCCCTCATAATGTGTTTATGTTTGTCTCTCACTAGTTTCTGACACACTCTCATAATGGTTTGAGGTTTGTCCTCACTGGATTCTCACTCATCCTCATAATGTGCTGAGGTTTGTCCTTCACTTGTTCTTGACACTCTCTCATAATATTTTTATTTTTGACTCTCACTGGAAACTTGTACACCCCCATAATGTGTCGAGGTTTGTCCAACCCTCGTTCCTCACACACTTTAATAATGCTTTGAGGTTTCTCCCTCACTGGTTTCTCAATCACCCTCATATTTTGTTGAGGTTTTCACTCACTGGTTTCTCTCACACTCATATAATGTTTTGAGATTTGTCCCTCACTAGTTTCTCACACAATCTCATAATGTGTTGAGGCTTTTCCCTCACTGCTTCTTCACACTTCCTCATAATGTTTTGAGGTTTGTCACTCAATAGTTTTGGAACACTCGCATAATGTATTGATGTTTGTTCCCTACTGAATTCTCACTAATCCTCTTAATTTGTTCATGTTTATCCCTCATTTGTTCCTTACACACTCTCATGATGTTTGTAGGTTTAACCCTCACCGGTAACTCACAGACCCTCATAATGTGTCGAAGTTTGTCCATCACTGGTTCCTCACACACTTTTATGTGTTGAGGTTTGTCCCTTACTGGTTCCTCACAAACCCTCATAATCTGTTCAGGTTTGTCCTTCACTGATTCCTTAAAAACTTCTTTAATGTTTTCAGGTTTGAGCCTCACTGGTAACTTAAACACCCTCGTAATGTTTTGAGGTTTGTCCATCACTGTTTTCTCACACACTTTGATAATGTATTTAGGTTTATCCCTCACTGGATGCTCATACACCCTCATAATGTTTCGAGTTTTCCCCTCACTAGTTCCTCACACATCCTCATAGTGTGTTGAGGTTTTTCCTCCTGGTTCCTCACACACCCTCATATTGTTCTGAGGTTAGTCTCACTGGTTTCTGACACTCTCTCATAATGAACTGAGGTTTGTCCTTCACTGAATTCTCACACACCCTCATAATGATTTGAAGTTTGTCCTTCACTTGCTTCTCTAAAACACTTATAATTTTTTTTTAGGTTATACCCTCAATGGTGATTCAAATACCCTCATAATTTGTCGAGGTTTATCCATCACTGGTTCCTCACACTTTCATAATTTGTTGAGGTTTGTCCCTCATTGATTCCTCACATATCCTCATAATCTGTTGAGGTTTGTCCCTCACTTGTTTTGAAGTTTGACCCGCACTGGTAACTGACACACCCTCATAATGTTGTGAGGTTTGTTCATCACTAGTTCCTCACACACTTTCATAATATATTTAGGTTTTTCCCTCAATGGATGCTCATACTCCCTCATAATATTTTTTGAGGTTTGTCCTACAGTAGTTTCTCACACACTCTCATAATGTGTTTTAGGTTTGACCCTCACTGGTAACTCACACACTCTCATTATGTGTCGAGGTTTTTCCATCACTGGTTCATCTCCCACTCTCATAATTTGTTGAGGTTTGTCCCTGACTGGTTCCTCTCACACTCTCATAATGTTTGGCGTTCGACCCTCACTGGTACCTCAAACGCCCTGAAAATGTTTTGAGGTTTGTCCATCACTGGTTCGTCACACACTTTCATAACGTATTTAGGTTACTCCCTCACTAGCTTCTCATACATCCTCATATTGTTTTGAGGTTTGTCCCTCACTAGTTACTCACACACCCTCATGATATGTTGAGGTTTTTCCTTCATTGGTTCCTCACAAGCCCTCATAATGTGTTGATGTTTGTCTCTCACTAGTTTCTGACACACTCTCATAATGTATTGAGGTTTTTCCGTCACCGGATGGTCATACACCCTCATAATGTATTAAGGTTTATCCCTCACTAATTCATCACTCAACCCCATAATGTGTTGAGGTTTGTCCCTCACTGGCTCCTTACACGCCATCATAATGTGTTAAGGTTTCTGACTGGTTTCTGACACACTTTCATAATGTATTGAGGTTTGTTTCTCACTGGTAACTCACACATCCTCATAATGTGCTGAGGTTTGTCCCTTACTGGTTCCTCACACACCCTTATAATCTGTTGAGGTTTGTCCCTTACTGGCTCCTCACATGCCCTCATAATGTGTTGAGGTTTGTCTCTCACTGGTTTCTTTCTCACACTCATAATGTATTGAGGTTTGTCCCTCACTGGATTCTCACACATCCTCATAATGTGTTGAAGTTTGTCCTTCTCTTGTTCCTGACACACTCTGATAATGTTTTTAGGTTTGAACTTCACTGGTAACTCACACACCCTCATAATGTGTGGAGGTTTGTTCATCACTGGTTCCTCACACAATTTCATAGTGTTTGGAGGTTTGTCCATCACTAGTTCATCACACACTTCCATAATGTTTTGAGGTTTGACCCTCACTGTTAACTCAAACACCCTCATAGTGTGTTGAGGTTTGTCCATCACTGGTTCCTCACACATTTTCATGATGTATTAAGCTTAGTCCCTCACTGGCTGCTCATACACCCTCATATTGTTTTGAAGTTTGTCCCTCACTTGTTCCTCACACAACCTCACAATGTGTTCAGGTTTTTCCCTTTCTTGTTATTCACATGTTCTCATATTGTGTTGAGGTTTGTCTCTAACTAGTTTCTGACAAACTCTCACAATGTATTGAGGTTTGTCCCTCACTGGGTTCTCACCCCCTCATAACGTGTTGAGGTTTGTCCTTCACTTGGTCGTCACACAGTCTCATAATCTTTGTAGGTTTGACCTACTGTAATCTCACACACCCTCATAATGTGTCGAGGTTTGTCCATCACTGGTGACTCACACACCCTCATAATGTTTAAATGTTTGTCCATCACTGGTTCCTCACTCACTTTCAAAATGTATTTATGTTTGTCCCTCCCTGGATGCTCATACACCCTCACAATGTTTTGAGGTTTGTCCCTCTCTAGTTCCTCACACAACCTCGTAATGTGTTTAGGTTTGTCCCTCACTGGCTCCTCACACGCCCTCATAATGTGTTGAGGTTTGTCTCTCACCTGATTCTGACACACTCTCGTAATGTATCGATGTTTCTTCCTCACTGGATTCTCACTCATGCTCATAATGTGTTGAGGTTTGTCCTTCCTTTGTTCATGACACATTTTCATAATTTTTTTAGGTTTGACCATCACTGGTAACTCGCACACCCTCATAATATGTCGAGATTTGTCCATCACTTCTTCCTCACACACTTTCATAATGTGATGAGGTTTGTTCCTCACTGATTCCTCACACACCATTATAATCTTTTGAGGTTTGTCCCTCATTGGTAACTCACACACCCCCATAATGTTTTGAGGTTCGTCCATCACTGCTTCCTCACACACTGTCATAATGTATTTAGGTTTATTCCTCACTGGATGCTCATACTCCCTAATAATGTTTTGAGGTTTGTCCTTCTGTAGTTTCTCACACACTCTCATAATGTCTTTTAGGTTTGACCCTCACTGGTGATTCACACACCCTCATAATTTATCGAGGTTTCTCCATCACTGGTTCTTGACACTATAATGTGTTGAGGTTTGTCCCTCCTTGGTTCCTCACATAACCTCATTATCTGTTGAGGTTTGTCCCTCACTGGTTCCTCACACACTCCTATAATGTTTTGAAGTTTAATCCTCACTGGAAACATACACCCTCATAATATTTCGAGGTTCGTCTATCACTGCTTCCTCACACATTTTCATAATGTATTTAGGATTGTCCCTCACTGGATGCTCATACACCCTCACAATGTTTTGAGGTTTGTCCCTCACTAGTTTCTCACACAACTTCATGATGTGCTGAGGTTTGTCCTTCACTGGCTCCTCATATGCCCTCATAATGTTTTCAGGTTTGTCTGTCACTGGTTCTTCACACACTTTCATAATGTATTTAGGTTAGTCCCTCACTGCCTGCTCATTCACCCTCATATTGTTTTGAGGTTTTTCCCTCACTAGTTCCTCACACAACTTCATAATGTGTTGAGGTTTGTACCTCACTGGTTTCTCACACGCCTTCATAATGTATTGAGGTTTGTCCCTCAGTGGATTCCCACTCACCCTCATAATGTTTTCAGTTTTGTCCTTCACTTGTTCCTCGCACACTCTCATAATGTTTGTAGGTTTTGACCCTCACTGGTAACTCACACACCCTCATAATGTGTCGAGGTTTGTCCATCACTAGTTCCTCACACGCTTTCATAATGTGTTGAGGTTTGTCACTCACTAGTTCCTCACAGGCCTCATAATGCGTTGAGGATTGTCTCTCACTGGTTTCTTATACACTCTCAAAATGTATTGAGGATTGTCACTCACTAGATTTTCACCCCCCCCCCCAAAATGTGTTGAGATTTGTGCTTCAATTGTTCCTCACACACTCTCATAATTTTTTAGGTTTGACCCTCACTGGTAACTCATACATCCTGATTATGTGTCGAGGTTTGTCCATCACTGGTTTCTCACACACTTTCATGTATTGAGGTTTGTCCCTCACTGGGTCCTCACACATCCTCATAATGTGTCGAGGTTTGTCCATCACTGGTTCCTCACACACTCTCATAATGTGTTGAGGTTTGTCCCTTAATGGTTCAACATATACACTCATAATCTGTTTACGTTTGTCCCTCACTGGTTCCTCACACATTCCCATTATGTTTTGAGGTTTGACCCTCGCTGGTAACTCACACGCCCTCAAAATGTTTTGAGGTTTGTCTATTAACTCACACACCCTAAAATGTTTTGAGGTTTGTCCATTACTAGTTCCTCACATTTTTATTATGTATTACGGTTTGTCCCTCACTGGATGCTAATGCACCCTCATAATGTTTTGAGGTTTGTCCCTCTCAGGTTCCTCACATAACCTCTTAATATGTTGAGGTTTGTTTCTCACTGGTTTCTCATACACCCTCATAATGCGATGAGTTTGTCCCTCAATGGATTCTCACACACCTTCATAATATGTTGAGGTTTGTCTCACTGGTTTCTCACACTCTCTAATAATAATGTATTGATGTATTTACCTCATTGGTTTCTCACACACCTTCATAATGTGTTGAGGTTTGTCCTTCACTTGATCCTGACTCACCCTCATAATATTTTAAGGTTTGACCCTCACTGGTAGCTCACACACCCTCAAAATGTGTTGAGGGTTGTCCCTCACTGGCTCCTCACACACTTTTATAATGTATTTAGGTTTATCCTTCACTAGATACTCATACACCTTCATAATGTTTTGAGGTTTGTCCCTCTCTAGTTCCTCACAAAACCCCATAATGTTTTGGGGTTTGTCTCTCACTGGCTCCTCACACTCCCCCATAGTGTGTTGAGGTTTGTTTCTTAATGGTTTCTGACACACTCATAATTTATCGAGGTTTGTCCCTCACTGGATTCTCACACAAGCTCATGATGTGTTGAGGTTCGTCCTTCCCATGCTCCTGGCACACTCCCATAATGTTTTAAGGTTTGACCCTTACTGATAACTCGCACACCCTTATAATATGTCAAGGTTTGTCCATCACTGCATCTTCACATATTTCCATAATGTGTTGAGGTTTGTCCCTCACTGGTTCCTCTCTCATCCTCATAGTTTGCTGAGGTTTGTCCCTCACTGGTTCCTCACACACTTCCTAAATGTTTTGAGGTTTGACCCTCACTGGCAACTCACACACCTCCATAATGTTATGAGGTTTGTCCATCATTGGTTCCTCACACACTTTCATAATGTATCTAGGTTTGTCCCTCACTGGATACTCATACTCCCTCTTAATGTTTTGAGGTATGTCCCTCTCTAGTTCCTTACACACACTCATAATGCTTTTTAGGTTTGCCCCTCACTGGTAACTCACACACAGTCATTATGTGTCGAGGTTTTTCCATCACTGGTTCCTCTCACACTTTCATAATGTGTAGTGGTTTATCCCTCACTGGTTCCTCACACACCCTTGTAATCTGTTAAGGTTTGTTCCTCACTGGTTCCTCACACACTCCTATAATATGTTGAGGTTTGACCCTCACCGTTAACTCACACACTCTCATAATGTTTTGAGGTTTGTCTATCATTGCTTCCACACACAATTTCATAATGGATTTAGGTATTTCCCTCACTGGATGCTCATACTCACTCATAATGTTTTGAGGTTTTCCCTCAGTTGTTCCTCACACACTCTCATAATGTCTTTAGGTTTGACCCTCACTGGTAACTCACACACCCTCATTGTGTCAAGGTTTGTCCATCATTGGTTCCTCATACACTTTCATAACGTGTTGAGGTTTGTCCCTCAATGGTTCCTCTCTCATCCTCATAATGTGTTGAGGTTTGTCCCTCACTGGTTCCTCACACAATCCCATAATGCTTTTAGGTCTGACTCTCACTGGTACTTCACACGCCCTCATAATGTTTTGAGGTTTATCCATCGCTCGTTCCTCCCACACTTTCTTAATGTAAATCCCTCACTGGCTGCTTATACACTAGGGTGTGTCAGTTTTGGGGGTTAAAAAGGAAAAATAAAAATCTGTCATTTTGGTAGCAATCTGTAGTTGATTTTGACGTACAAAACGAACTTCTGGCATAAAGAAAAATTTTAAATTCCTTCTACCTACATCAAAATGAGTTTGATATTCATATATTCTGAGGATTCTTAACATAATTGGCATTTACGAGCATCTTACTGTTTCAAACTTTATATATATTATAATGTAAAGCAATATACTACTTGAAAGTAGCCAAAGCCTTCATATCCTTGTTGCTGGTGTTTCTTTCCAGCAGTTGCCGGCTAGCAACTCGTGCTTTAATGTAACCTTCTCGCTTTTCATGACTGTAAGCATGGCCCGCGGCTTCAGGGACCATTTTAACACATCTCTTAACACTTTGTGTGTGTGATGGCCACTTTGGTACTTGCATTGGTGTGTCTTTGAAGCTTTTTAAAACTTTATTAGGTAAGGATGTTGTCAATGGCGGTTCCAAGACTTCAGAATTCAAATCGAGCAAGTCGGATAGTTTGATG
>JAYMFT010207752.1:0-25432 GCA_038088735.1 Panulirus argus | reverse complement strand
TCCAGCCCCCCGCTCCCTCCCCTTTTAGTCGCCTCTTACGACACGCAGGGAATACGTGGGAAGTATTCTTTCTCCCCCATCCCCTGGGATAATATATATATATATATATATATATATATATATATATATGCACATACACGTCCATATACACACATATATAACTTAAAAATGTGAATTTTAAGGGCTGGAAACAAAAGCTTTGTTAAGTTTTACAGGGTTCAACTAGGAATGCATAAACCTTAATTCATAAAAAAGTGGTTTTAATATTCACTTGAGCACCTAATTACTTGAATGATAAATGTAGGGTTCTATTTGTGCATACTTAGGACGGGTCAATTCAGTAAATATTCTTTTAGTTTTGTGATTTTTTTTGTTAGCCTATTCATAAAAAAACATTACTTCAATGCTTTTGCACACTCTGGGAGGTAAGAAAATATGTGTAATGAAAGGGTTAAATGAGAATCCAGAGAAGAGGCTGAGAACTGCAAATCTGCCAACTATGAAGGAGGAGAGACAAGTGTGACCTGATAATAGCTTTCACAGCTTTCAAGTTTCTAAATCAGTTGCATGATGACAGTAAACAGCTCTATATGAGATGAAATGAAAGAGCAACCACAGGTCAAAACAAGAAGCTAATCAAGAACCTTGTTAGGCAAGACATGAAGAAGCACTGTTTTACTGTTTTAGGGTACAATGCTGGCGGTGTTCAAACGTTTAAAAAGCTCCATGACGAGAGGCTGATGTAAGTTACCTTATGAGCATGCTGAATACTAACCTCAAAGAAGGATTTTCCATCAGCAATGTACAGGGAATGGATGAAGCATATGACTACCATGCCAAGTGATACAGCTGCAAGCATCCATCCGGAGACTGTCAAGGGTAAAGAAGACTTCCTTACATACAGAGAAACAATTACATAGATAAGCAAAACACAAATAAACAAAGAAACCTTTAATGTATTGTGAAGCAAAGAACAAGGACAAAATTACTAAGGGAATGCACACTTTGATATCTGGAGATCTTTTAATACTTTGAAGATAATGGATAAAATCTTTATCAGTAGAATGGGCTACTCTCAGCTTAACTTAATAAAACAGACTGATTCTGATGCAATGAAGAATCAATTTCATCAATATGCTTTTCTACTGATTACAGAGGGTTCCTAACTTATAAGTGTCCAACCTACCAACACCAATACTTACGAATGTGCTCTATAAAACAATATTCAATTCCTAGTCCTACATACAATCAATTACTCATACTTACAAACTGCACCTTTTTTCGTAAAGTGTTGCCTAATGTGATGTTCTATTAACTACATTTATTTTGGAATACTAATAACTAATACATTAATTCTGTCAGATATATGTATTTCCTCCAATCTATTGCATTTCTTTATATTTAACGACTCATGAACAAATCGCCATACGAACTGGGACCATCAACCTAATTCGTTCATAACCCGGGGACCATATGTAATATAACTACCAAGAATGAAAAACAAGAAACCTATAAAATATAAAGCTTAATGAATAAAGATTCTTTCCAATAATTAAAACAACTACGGTTACCTGTGTCATTAGTGCAAAAATATATATAGACTTCCACTACTGTTTTCAATCGCAAGATAATCAAACCAAACTTTTTCTATGAATACTTTATACAGCTACTCCTGAATATGATCAGATCAAGCACGGCCCTAGTGGATAGCATGGGACATGGCCACTAAAGAAAATAATTTTAAGTATAAAAAAAGTTAGAGAAAGAGAGCTCGTGGTATTTTCTATGTGCACTCTACAGTTATACATTATTCCAAAAGAAGTCCAGTGCATGGTGAAATAAACTTCATGTCCTACTAGGCAGTATCTATATTATATATCTATTGCTGGTTTTCAGGATGCATTCCATCAATTACAGTTTCAGAGTCTTAAAACTGCAGATAAAGTATATTTTCAATATAATGTCACTCCAAAAATTACTTATTTGGATTGTAAAATAAATAAACAAAAGTCACTGCAAATCGTCAATGTTATGAACTAACATTTGAGTATCTGAAGTCTTTTAATTTCCTTATTTTTCATATACTCATTCTACTTTCTAGCTGTCTTTCTGAAACAGATGGCTATATAGTTAAACTATTTTCTATCTAGCAATTGTATTTTGCAGTTAATCTTGCAGATATGGAGAAACTACCGCCATGGCCACCCCTTGAGGGAGTTCCAGGTAGGAAAAGGCATTTGAGATATAGATAGATAAATATTTAATCTTGCATACTACCAACTACCAATCATTATGATATTTTTCATACTTGATCACCATGTTCCCTTTTGTGAGGTAGCACTAAGAACAGATGAAGAAAGGCCACATCCACTCACATCCATTCTATAGCTGTCATGTGTAATGAACAGAAACCACAGTTCCCTATCCACAACTAGGGCCCACACACCTTTCCATGGTTTACCCCAGGCACTTTACATGCTCTAGTACAGTCTATTTACATCACATCTACCCCAGTATAACATATCCTTCCAATTCACTCGATCCCATGCACGCCTTTCATCCTCCTGCATGTTCAGCCAGTATCGCTCAAAATCTTTTTCGCTCCATCCTTCCATCTCCAACTTGGTCTTTACATTCTCCTTGTTCCCTTCACTTCTGACACATATATCCTCTTTGTCAACCTTTCCTCACTTACTCTCCGCAAATGACCAAACTTTCTTCTCTCTCAATCATACTCTTTTATTATATATTATTCCGCAAATGACCAAACTTTCTTCTCTCTCAATCATACTCTTTTCATTACCACACATCTCTCTTAGCCTTTCATTACTTCCTCGATCAAATCACCTTACATCACATATTGTCCTCAATCATTTCATTTCCAACATATCCACCCTTTTCCGCACAGCCTTATCTATAGACCATGCCTTGCATCCATATAATACTGTCGAGACCACTCTTTTTTCTAACGAACTATATTTGCCCTCCCTGATAAAGTTCTCTCTTTCAACACATTCTTCAGCACTCACAGACCCTTTGCACCTTCTCCCACCCTATAACTCACTTCCACTTCCATGGTTCCATTCGCTGCTTTGTCCAGTAGCAGATATCTAAAACACTTAAACTTCCTCCAATTTTTTTTCCGGTCAAACTCACACCCTAACTAACCTGCCCATCAACCCAGCTAAACCTAATAACCTTGATTTTATCATAATTAATCTCAACTTCCTCCTTTCACACACTTCTAAACTCAGTCATTAATTTCTGCAGTTTCTCACTCAAATCTGCCACTGGTGCTAGATCAGTGTAAAACAACAACTGAATCACTTCTGAGGCCCTCTCATTCCCACAGACAGTATACTTACCCCTGTGTCCAAGAGTCTTGCATCTAACACCCTCACCACCCTATCCATAAACAAATTAAACAACGATGATGACGTCAAACTTCCCTGCCACGGACCAACCTTCACTTGGAACCATTCACTCTCCTCCTTTCCTACTTGTACATAAGCCCTACAACCTTGATAAAAATTGTTCACTGCTTCCAGCAGCTTTCCTCCCACACCATATATTCTCAGGACTTTCCACAAAGCATCTCTATCAACCATATCATATGACTTATCCAGATCCATAAATGCCTCATTCAAATCTGTCTGTTTTTCACACACATTTTCTAAAGCAAACACCTGATCCACACATCCTCTGCCACTTCTAAAACCACACTGCTCCTCCCAAGTACTATGTTCTGTCCAAGCCTTTACCCTCTAAAGCAATACTCTCCCATAGAACTTATCAGATATACTTTTATATGTTTACATATATTCTTTATAATACTAACTTACATTCAGGTTTGGTGCCAAAGTAATGGTTAATTTTTCAATACCAACACAGGCATCGAAACTCACTGCAGTCTATATCCCTTTACATAGATTAGGACAGAGTAGCCAAAGAATTGACAAGGGTATGGAATGACCATCTTATGGATAAGAATGACTGTGCACAATGCACGAGTACATGAGTATGGACTGAATGTATGCTGTTTAACAGTATGAGAGAATCAGTTCATGAGATGAGACTGTACGTTATATTTCTGAGCATGAGTTGACACATTAAGATGAGGAAACTGATAGTAGGATAAATTTTTCTTACTTAGGTTGACAGGACTGATGAACATATTCCTGTACCTGGGTTGAAACTGTATGCACTGTAAAGAACCAGTACATCAATGGGGATTAACTATACATTTTTGTACTGGGCTGAAACTGATTGTAAACAGCATACTATAGTTGTCATATGCTAAGTTGGCAAAGAAGCCACACCCCTCTTCCATAGCTAAGGTAGCTGATTGGTTCATATACAATGTTCATGTCGCTAACCATTTAATCACACTAAGTGTGTTCACACTTTATAATCAGACCTGTTTTTTTGCATGATAATGTTAAAAATTGGGAACATAAAAATTTAAATGATTTTAAGGCATTAGTACTTTATATGTGTTACAAAACAAAGAAATAATTAATAGGCTTCATTTGAAAACAATGTTGTCCTTGACTTTGACTGTTTGTGATACATGTTTAACATTTCTAAAATCCTCTCTAAAGTGCTAATGCCTTAAGATCATTTAAATCTTTATGTTCCCAAGTTCTAACACTATTATACAGAAGAACTGGTCTGATCATAAAATGTGAACACACTTAGTGTGAATAAATGGAGAGCGACATGAACACTGTACATGAACCAATCAACTACCTTAGCTATGGAACAGGGGCGTGGCTTCTTCACCAACTTAAAAGTAAAATGAGTATAGTAAATGCAAGGGGACTGATAACAGGATACAGTCATATCCTTGAATACAGAATGACTGCAGACAATATAAGGTTAGGTGAATGGATACTCACTGTAGGCTGAAAATGGGTATGACTGGCCACCAAAGGTGGGGGTTTTGAAATCAACAAGACTGTAGGTAAGGATGCCAGTCAGGCCTACAGGAATGAAAAATGCCCAACAGAACTTCCAATAGATACCAAGGTCAACATCCAGCATGAATTTAAGGTCTTGCAGGAAGTTCTTCATACCTGTTAAGGAAGAATTTGGATAATATTCAAAATATCCTAAAAGTGGTAGGAGATTGGGTGTGGCAGATTTGATATTACATATTACACAAAAGTACCTAGAAAGCCTAATAAAACTCTAAAAAAATGATATGTCCATCAACTTTATACAGATTAAGCATCTGCACATCAGAATTTTATCATATGAAATATAACCTGGAAAGAGTCCTCTGTTCACCAAAACACATTTCTGAGAAAGCCAAGGATAGAAAGCAGTAATTAGTAATTAGTTTTTTAGAAATTACCAGTAGTAATAACTTCCAAACTTGACCCCTTTGCCCTACACTGCAATGCTGGTTCATTTTCCCTCTTCTAAAGGAATTACTTTGGTTTTTGCTCCCAAGAGCTGGCTGCTTGTGTGCCCACTCCACTTCCTAGACCATGCAATTCTCCGCAAGCTGCTGTGTCACATGATTATTGTGTGGTCATTAGCAACTCAAGGGTGGGCTGTTTTGATACCTGATTCTTTCCCTAGAAAGAACCACCAGTGAGTTAAGAGGTTCTGTGCACCCTTCTAACTCACTGGTGGTGCATGCAGAGGAAAAAGGGCACCTGCCAAACTGGAGTGGGATGAAAATACTAAGCAAAGGTAGTTTGAGAAAAGTAAGAAAAATGACTGAGGTGGCTTATGCAGCGACAAAAGAAAACACGAATCACCGGGAGAGGGCTTTGTGTGCCTTGCAAGAGCAGCTGCAAGATAGATCACCGTGGCAGAGGCAGTGAGATCAAGCATGATGGAAACAACGATGTCAGTCACAGCAGGGGCGGCCAAGTGGAACATGGCATAGGCGGCAAAGTCATATGCAGGGGTGCAACCATTCGGGAGGTCCCACCAAGTACCCAAGGGGATGAAGGCCGACGACAACATGTATATAAGCTGGCGTCCTGTTCTTCTGTACTCATTCTTTGATCAAGACTTAGTATAGTGTTTCCCACCCAATCTGTTTCTCTCACCCTACCACATCACCAGACTGTCATGGAATATTCATATACTTGCTTTGTTTCGGTCTCAGTCTGCCTCAAGCTATCATGTGGTCAGGTTGTACACAAAGAACTGTGACATTATCTATTAAATAACCTTGCAATCCTTACAATTCAAAATGGCACCAAGTGATAGAGGAGTTAAAAGAAAGTATGTGAACTGTATATTGCATATTGTTTTAAAAAATGGTTACATTCGATTTAATGGACTTTTGGCATTACCAGACATCTCTTCCCCCTATAAGTCTGTTAAATCGAGGGATAACTGTAGGTGTATTTCCTGCTGAGCTTTGATGTATCTTTCTTCACCAGAACCTTTATTTTCTCTACAGCCATTATTAAGCTGTTGAAACAAAGCAGCTGAAATCAGAGAGACAAGCAAGCATGACATAACATACCACTGTTTTATTTCACCCTTTAATGGCAATTACTGCATATTAACCCTTTAACCACAATTACTTTGGGGTCTGCATTTTGACAGTGACCAATTATTACTATGGAGTCTATGTTTTGGTCCACATGCCAAAAATATTAACTGGAAGGAAAGCTCTACTGGTATGTAGAAATGTCTGATGTCACAAGCAACACTAATTAGCACTGAAAAAAAAATCCTGTCCTAAAGTATCATTACCCACATAACACAACAGGGGAAGGTATGGCCCTGGCATACACACTAATACCCCTACATTAACTAATAAACTGTGATATGCCTCATGCGAGTACACTCATGAACTGCAACATACCTATGAGAACACTCCACTAAGGCAAAAAAAAGATGAAGGATTTGTTTCTTCGTGTTCTATACTTCTGCATGCGTATATTTTACCTTATAAAATCATAATTAGCTTTTAAGTGTTTGCTTGTTTCCTACTCTCTCCCATGCTCAATGTTTATAAATCCCCTTGAATTACATATCCACCTAATCCCTATCTTCACCTCTGTTGTTATCAAATGATCAAAATTCAACAAAATTTCCCTTCCTTCATATCTAGCATTTCCTTCGTGAATCTTTCATCTGCTACTTAATAATCAATGTCTTTTGCCTGTTCTTTCCCTAATTTTTTCTCTATAAATAGTCTTAAACCTCTTGGAATTACATACCCACCTAATCCCCATCTTCACCTCTGTTGTTATCATATGATAATCTAAATTCAAAAACATTTTTCTTATTACCTTCATACCTAGCATTTCCTTCCTGAATCTTTCATCTGTTACTTTATAATCAATGTCCTTTACCTGTTCTCTCTCCAATCTTTTCTCTAAATACATCTATGAATTACATTATGTTCAGAATTGTTATATACAAGAAAAATGCCTCTCTTAGCACTTTCTCATCCTTCACTTTTGCATTCACATCACTCGCATAACTATTTTTCTTCCTAATTCAATATACTTCATTCACTTATCTAACTGTTCTGAAAAAATTTTTCATCTCAGCCTCCCTAATTTTTCTCTATTTACAGGAGCACATGTACACATGATGACATATCTACATGTGGACAAGCCTAGAATTTGCACACCCACACCTTATAAAATTTCAAATTCCCTGTAGCAATGAAACAGTTAAGCCCTCCTTAGCCTTCCCTTTACAACTTTCTTTCAGTTCTGATCAAACAGCTCCCTATTCCAATCTTTTCTCTCCTTTATTCCCCCTTCTCCCACACTCCTTTACCTAACAAATACAGCTTTCCTACTCCAGGCACATCCTACACCCTTAAGTCCCATTACTAAGTCCTCTCTCATAACATCAACAGCATCTAACAGCATGACCGTATTTTCCTCACAACTGCTGCAAATTTGATCTTTTTGCTACTAAATTACCTGGTCTCCTACCATGATAGTTCACGACTCAGAGCAAATCAAATGCATGCAGTGTATCCAAGGGGACACTTTGCTTAGTTTTTGAGTCAGCATAGCATAATGTTTTTTAAGAACCACATGCAAAAATGCACTTGTCTCAAATATGAATCAAATAAATTTTTCTAAAGTAAAACATGTTCAAACAAATTTGAGCAAATGAAAAAATGGAATCAAAAGGTAAGACTGTTACTATAATTAAATAATTATGCAATGGAATATAAAAGAAACTAACTGGGTATCCCTAGTTGCACTTGCTCCACTGATTACATCCTCAAAAGGTTCTAGCATACTTATAAGGTGACTATATGAAGGTGGGGTTGTACTTGACTATCTGTCTTGAGACAAGTTACCTTTTTGGCTTTGCTCTCTTTGCTTGCTTTACGCAATATATATGGCTTTGGTATAGCAATCTTATACCAGAATTCATGGATCATGATATCAAAACTTTTTTTCATACACGCTTGCCATTTCACACATGAGCAAGGTACGTTAAGAACAGATGACAGAGCCTTGGAGGGAAAAATCTTCACTTGGCTCCTTGCTCTGTTCTTTCTTTTCAAAAGTAATACAGGAAGGGAGGATTTCCAACCACCCACTCCTGCCTCCCTGTCAACTTCAAAAACCCTCAGGGAGAACATGGGCAGTATTCTTTCTCCCATACCCCTAGGGATAAATAAAAAAGATATTCATCTATCTATATCTCTGACACCTGTTCCAAATGGAATTCCCTCAAAGGGGTGGCCATGGCAATAGCATCTCCATAACAGGAGAACTTCGGTGTGGCTTCTTAGCCTTTAGTGCCTCACCCTTAACAGGCCACTGGTGGAGGGCAACTCTAGCACAATGTTTGCAGAAGCTCATACCTAATGTTCCTACAAAGTACTTCTACCTAATGCACCTAGCTACTACATCCAATTAGTGTTTCTACCTAATAGTCCTACCTCAATGTTCGTACCTACTACTTTTATCTACCGCTCCTACCATTTTGCCAAAAGGCAGGGCTAGCACATAGTGCTCACCAAAGAAAGCTCTAGATGAAGATTGAGCCGTGTGAGTTTAGATGTGACAAGTGTTATGTATGACAAGGAGAGACTATATGTTTGTGAACAGAATGCCAGTACTCCAGAAGGAAAAGACAGACATCTGGGTCAGAGAAGTGCAACTTAACAACCACTGAAGTGCTGGCTCACTGCAGCTGTTACTAACCCTCCCAATACCCAGGTGGGCAGCACTGGTAATATAACCCCTAAGTCGCTGGCTGCCTACCAACTACTACCTACTAATACTAAAACTATATCTGGATACTTTCTGATGGGGTATGTTGCTATAATTACAAGTTCATTCAAAGCTCTAAAATGCAAATATCTTGAGACCAAACAGTATGCACATTCCTGAAAATCATGTCCTACAGAGCAGTAAAACTGTGACCTTTTCAAACAAAAGGGAACCAAAAAGAGGCACCTCTTCACCTCTATGTTGCTTCAGCCACTTTGTCAAGCTCTGCTGACCTTGCTTTGTGTAAAGAATTACACATGGCCATGCCACTGCATATTTTCAATGTCAACAAGGAATTTCATAATCTAATCATGTTGCTTCTTGATATATGTTGTTTCCAACAGCAGGCTATTCAACAAGTTTATGTGCTGAATCTAACTTTTCTAGTTTTTGTAATCCATACCCCTATATCAGCTTTTCACATGACTGCAAAAACAATGTGCTTCAAATTTGAAACAGTTTGGATTCTTGAGTTGTATAGACTTTTGAAATTCATATTTTTGAGCTCTGACTTTACTGCATCATAAACACATATCTCTGATTTCAGCAAACTGTTCTTATAATAGTATCTATTTTCTGTGTCAAACTTAATGATGGTGAAAAACAGTGTAATACATGAATATCTGTTGTTTAGATGCTGGCACTACTAAAGTGTATGATCCCACACATCTGATATACAAATACACAAATAGCCAAATATTAGCATAAATACCAAATAAACTGCAATACTGAAAAAATATACCATTATCTATAGGACTGTACAAGACTACTTAAGAATATCCTATTTAAAACAGAAAGTCTAGAGAGTTTATTCTTACCATAAATATAGTTGATGGCTACGGTTTCAATGATCATAAGAACATAGATGATAAATCCACCGCCAAAGAAATCTACAAGGTCTAGGATCCATTGGCCACCCTGAGGGAGACAAGACAGAAACATAAATATGGACAGTACAAATACAGTACATACATGAAGGTATGGCTATTTAAGAAGCAAGGCTATCTGCATAACTCTTCTATGAAAGCTAGTTCTAATACGTTGATGGACTGATGAGAATGTAAACATCTGAAAAATGAAAGTTTCGTTATGGTTGGCTAATTTTTACAAGTAAGAGACCCAAGAAGTTAGCAAAAAATAAGTACAATCCTCTAGCTTTAACTGGTTGCTTGGCTCTTAAATTTAATGGCCAGCGACCTATGGGAGGTCATTGGGCCAGGTATCCACTTTAAAGTTTGATCATTGGTCCAACATGTGATGCTTGCCATTCAGAGAAGGGAAAACAAAGGATAGAAAGATACATAATACCCGTATAGCCTTCCACCCTCTCAAAAAACAAATACAACTAAGCTCTAAACCACATGAAATAGAACACTTGGCAGCCAGTGATTACTGGTTACCAAGCAATCATAAACACTTACCAATGATGCAGTAAAACAAGGATCCTAATATATTCATTCATTTATTATTCATAATTACTCCATGACCTCTTTCTAGAGGCTCCTGCAACCCAAATCTGCACTACTTCCAGCAGGAGGGAAACTGCAGAGGTTGGTGCCTGAGTTTGGCATAGTGTGTGAAAGAGCATCATGAGTAAACGAAAAAAAATGCAAGGTTAAGTTTTGCAGTACAAAGATACGGGTTAGTTGGGGTGTAAGTTTGAATAGAAAAAAACTTGGAGAAAGTCAAGTGTCTTAGATACCTGGGAGTAAACATGGCAACAAATGAAACCCTGGAAGCATAGATGAGTCACAGGGTGAGTGTGGGCATGGAGGCTTTGGGAGCTTGGATGAATGAATGGAGAGACATCACTATCTGGGAGGATGAATATGGGTATGTTTGAAGGTACAGCAGTCCCAATATTGTAAGGATGCAGGGAAAGGGATATAGGCGAGAATGTATGGAAGAGGGTGTGTGTGTTGCAAATGAAATGTCTGAGGACAATCTGTGGTGTGAGGGGGGTAGACTAATAATAAGAAGAATATGATTGCAAGAGCTGAAAAGGTTGTGCTTAAATGGTTTGGACATATGGAAAAAATGATTGGGGAGAGATTGACAAGAGCACATGACATCAGATATTGAGGGGACAAAGAGAAGGGGCAGACTGAACAGAAGACAGAAGGATGGAGTTAATATGATTTTGAGTGCTCAGAGCCTGAGCATGCAAGTGGATGAAAGGCAAGTATGGGATAAAGTTAAATGGAGCAATGTGCTGTCAATGGACCAAACCAGGGCTTATGAAGCAGCCAGAGAAAACCATGGAAAGATCTATGGGGTCTGGGTGTGGATAAGGGATCTGTGTTTTTAGTAAAGTAGAAATGACGCCTAGAGAATGGATGTGACCAAATGAGGCCTTGTCTCTGTTCCTGGTGCTACCTTGCTAAAGTGGGAAATGGCAAAAAAATATGAAAGAAAAAAGGTAAACAAAAAGTTGGCTCTATATGTAATACCTACCACTTGGATAGGTTAATCAATGACCACATAAACAGAAGCGCTTTGGCAAAAACAGGCCTAAACTTCCTACTTGTAGGTGTGATGTAAAAGGTAATGAAAGTGAAAGCAAGATTCACCATAACGATGCATATACTTACTTTTTCACTAACTTTTCCCTATGGCATGATGGAAACAAAACTTACCCACTGTTAGGAAAACTTCTACATGACAAATGAATTACTAAATGAGAACAATACTTACTGGTGTGACATAAACAAGACCAATCAGGAAGCCAAGAGTGCATGTGGCGATGGTGACATACAATTTTTTTATGTTGGGGAACTGGTCGCAGATGATGGTGATAACGTTACTAGCGAGTCCAGCAGCTGAGCCTACACCCAGGGTGAACAACATTAGGAAGAACAACACTGCAAACAGCTGTGGGAAGTTCAGCAGGCATAAGAAACTTAACTACTTCACATCATAGCATACATGGTGAATAACTTTAAAGAATTACTCTAGAACAGGTTTTGACAATGAATCAGACTTCCATGTAAAACACACTGGCCTTATTGCAATCCAAGTACTTACAGATATCTTCAAATACTCCTGGTTACACAACAAAGTCCCACACACATGGAACCTTCTTAACATAGTATCCATCCTGTAATCCTCCAAACTGCTCAATTCCCCTTCTTATATCACCGCTATCATCAACATCATAACTCTCTCAAAAACCAGATACACAAAGCAAGCAACAAAAATATCCTCTTCTCACCTACACAGCATGGCTTTATACTTGCTCACTCCACTACCACACAGCACATTCACCTAATTCAACAAATCCTGGATGACTTCAACCAACTACAAGCCCCATTCTGCACAGAGGCAATAGACATTAACAAAACATTCAACACTTTTCCCCTGACATCCTTACCTAAAAGATACTTAACACCTCCCTCCACAAAGCTGAAAAAGATTTCTTTTCTTTGGTAAACTTCATACCTGCCTGCCAAGCCAGAACTGTTCAAAAAGGCCTCACCTCCAAAATCCTCATTCTCTATAACAGGGTGCTTTGGGAGCAGTTCTTTCTCAAACTCTCTTCACTCTCTCCCTACATGACTTCCCATCACCTGAAAACCTCTGTGAAAGTCCCCTCATATGTAGATGGCCTCACAATTAAGTCACAGCAGCATGACACTGCTCAAGAAACCACATTCATGCAATTAGAACAATAGCTCACTCAAAACAGAATGTCTGCATCTCCCTAAAAATTTACAATCATCTTACCCATGGATAGACTTAAATATAATTCCCACTTCCCAATAACCATGAGTGCTCAAATATTCTCTCTCATTAGAACTCCAACCATACTAAATATCACCTATGACATACAAGAAATTTACTTCTCTACACAAACTTCATCACAAAGGCCATAAACAAACTAAACAACCTCAGAACACATACAGGCATCCCTAATGGTCAGAAAAAAGAATCCCTGAATATCGTCCATAAACAGTTCATCCACTCCACTCCAAACTATACCTCACTTGCCTGATCATCCATCCCATCTAAGGAATAAAAATTCAACAAAGCTGCAAACTTAACAACAAAAAATCCTTTAAAGCAGTCACTGGCTGCCTAGAAACCACAAATATTCAACACCTGCACACGGAAACAAAATATGTTTACAGTAAAATCCCACTTCAATATGCTTGCCAATCAGCTCCAAGCAACAGCACAGGACCCCCATCCTCTCCAAACCATTCCATATCCAGCCTCTAACCAACCTCAAAGTAGAAATAAAAAGCTTACCCCTGCCTCACACTCCAGCAACCTCTGCTTACAGATCTATCTACCCCCACCAAATATATCATTGACAAAACACATACACAAATAAATAGCCACTCAAGCACTATACAACCACTCTCTCAATTCAGTCTTAAGCTACATTGCACAAGATACAGACCCATCAGAAGACATACTCCCCAAACAGAGTCACATTCTCCCGTCTATGAACTGGAAATCACCTATCCCTACGTTACTAGAAACACCCTTTCAACATATCCCGAAACCCTACTTGTCCAAGATGCAACCACAACAATGAAAACACCAAACAGTTACTACCTAAACTGCCCTGCACTTTCTGGACATTGACATACACACAACATCACAACCCTTTATGTCCTGTGGTCCCAACCAGTGGATGTGGCCAGCTTCCTGAGTGCTGCAGGAACCCCATTAGGATAAAAGAGACTCCTGGCACAGGAAAGTATCATAAGGTAAGGTATATATAGTACACTGGTATATAATGATATGTACAATAGCCACAACATTAGATTATGAGTCTCTATACCCTCCTAGCTTCACATGTAGGGAAAGAGCTTCTGTGATATACCGTAAATGGAAAAAATTATGTTATCTTTAGATCTATGCAATATCTGGTTTTATATTTTCTCAAAACTGTGAAACTGTTAAAATGATTCTCTTCCTGACAATTTCCCTTTCGGAAGCTGCATCTCTTGGAAGCTCTCTGTCTCACCTGTGGTGTCCATGTGAACTTGGCAAGGGCATCCGGATAAGAGATGAAAGCCAGGCCAGAGCCTCCTCGCACCACATTCTTCACATCAGTGTTCAGCTCATGTGCCAGGTTTCCCAAGATGGAGAAAATAGTGAATCCAGCCAGTAAAGATGTCATGGTGTCAGCCAGACTTATGATCCATGCATCCCTGACCATGGAAAGTTAAAAGAATTGTTATATCTACAGACTTAAAGATTTCATGTGTTCAAAAGCAAGAAGTGTCTACTCTGCTGACTTTATGGCCATCATACGTCGAGAATCCATCTCATGCGGTTTATATTCTACATGTTCTACAATAGTGGCATATCATATAACTATCTAAAGACAATAGCTCTTGAATATAAAGATACAGTTTTGCAAAGTTATAAATTCCTAAATTAACTGTTCAAATATCCTACAGCAAGGTAATTAATATTGCAAGTGTACAAATTTCTTGTTATAATCTACAACACTATGCACAGAAATGCCATTTAATGCCAAAGCATTTCCTAAGTTATGGATATCTACCTGTGAAAAGACAAGAAGTTCACAAGTACAGTATTCCAGATGGAACTGTTGAAGGATATTCTTTGACAGAATCAGCAAATTGGTATGCTATGTTTTAAACAAAATTTATCTTACCCCAAGACTCAAGCATTTTATATTTAGATCTGACATAATCAATGTCTAGCCATGTTAAGATTAGTCTGTGATGCTGTAAGGGTCGTTGAAATTAATAGCAATTTTGACATATCAAGTGGCAAACACAGGTACCAGCACTCATATAATAGGTTGTCATGTCCTCATACCTATGTAAATATACCCTGGCTTAAGCCATGTATCTAATCATCAACTAACCCTCAAGGGAAGGATGCAGAGAACTCAAACCTAAACCAGTGCTAAAAACCACACTGCCTATGACTAAAGACGATATATCTATAGGTACAGTGTCCATATTAAGGTCAAACAGAGGATATCATATAAAAAAAAAGTAGTATTGTTACAGGCTAATAACTGTAGAGGGGGAAATAATGCATCAGAGTGTTAAAGACTCTTAAGCCAAGCTCCTGGAAAAGGTCATCTTTGGGGATCAGGAACATGTTCAAATATACAAACTGTCTATTTCACTACACACACTAAAAAAGTACACTGAGTATCAATCAACATCAATCAATCAAGGCAATGTTATCAACTAAGAGATAAATCTGTTCTAAGGTCTTGGGCACATCTGTAAATAAGATCCTTTAATACCATAGTCATTCAAGCTGGGCATTTGTAGTAGTAGTATGCTCCATACAACATGGATATAACCAGCAAAGATATATATGTTTTGAAGGATGAAAATATTTTCTCTACCAGCAGCAAAGTATTATGAAAACCCAACAGAGCACATGCTTAGTGAGACTTAAAACACCAAATTTTCCCTAAAACAGATTCTGTTCATAAAGATTCATCCCCTCTTAAAATCTTAAAACAAAACAATGCTGGCTGATGCTCCATCACAGGTAATTAACTACCAATCAGCACAACACCCAGGTTCATCATGTCATGGAATGTTGAAATAGTTTCAGGAGACCAACCATCATCTATATTCACTAATCACAGGCATCTCTGTCTCAAGCCTATTACTATCAAGAATCAAGAACTAGTTTTTCAAAAGGGGAAGAGAAGGGAAAATAAGGGGATGCTCAGAGGGCTTTGCCTCTAATAAAGAAATGGTTCTTTATCTTTCTGAACCTACATTTCTCACCTTCAGACAGATCCCTACAAGTCTCTATCTGGGATCATGTCCATATACAGGAGAAAAAGAAAAAGCCTAAATAAAGGACCTAACCTAATGACAATTTGGCCCTTGTACATGAAAATTCTCTTCACAACAGAGCATAACCAAATCTACAAAAGGATGGGTAACTGGATATATAAAAAGAGGTAAATGATGAGCTTAGGTATATATCGAAAGCCAAAGGCCACATTACTAAATCTCAACCAAAGACAAGTTCCTTAAGAAACCAAAGCAGAAGTCACTTTTCTTTCATCATAAGCTCTAGCAGGCTGCCCTGGTAGTGAAAACAGTGAAGGCAGTGCCAACTTCTTTTAAAGAGTTGTCTCCTTACTAACACAGGCTTAAAGGAGCGTGAGTAAACAAAAATGATCATGTACTTTCGTGTGAGACAAGGGAAATCTTTAAGTGCTGACAGGGATTAAAGGATGCTGTCCAAAAGGGAAGATATTCCAATTATCTACTTGTTTTGCTTTGAGCAAACACTTTGTATTTTGATTTATCTTTACCCATACAAAAACCATCTTCAAAGTTGGAATGTTAATATCATAACCACAAGCAAAGGCTCCTTCAAAACATGTTTATATGAAGCAATTGTGCTATATTTCTGTTATGAAAGAGACTAAGAGAAAAATCTGAATACACCAATTCTGCTAAAAGCAGTTCTTTAAAATCTCTTAGAAAGGCCTGAGATGTTTTCCAAACCAATTAGTATTAGCAAACATTATATAAAAGATAATCTGCTATGCTTTATACATAGAGAAATTTCTTTTATACTCCTGAGTGAGAAAGTAGGTAGTAGTTGGAAGGCAGCCATTGACCAGCGAGCTTTATTATCGGTACTACTCGCCTGGGTATCAGGAGGGTTAGTGATGGATGCGGAGTTAGCCAGCAATTCACTGGTTGTCAAGCTGCACTCCTCATCCACATATGAACTATTGGCATTCTGTCCACAAACATACAGTCTCTTCAAGTTAAGCATTACATTTGACAACACAACTCATACAACTCATTCTTCATAACTCTGTATCTTCCTGCAGTAAGCACTGTGCATTAGCCTTACCTTCAGGCAAAATGGCTTGAGCAATAGGTAGTAGTAGTAGGTAGGAATATTCTACAAGAGCATTTGATAGAAACATTAGGAAGGAGTAGCAGGTAAGAACATGAGGTGGGAGCATTATGTAGAAATAATAGGATGGAACGTTAGGCTGACACACTGGATAGAAGTTGATAAGAACATTAGGCAGGAGCCTATGAAGACAATGCACAAGAGGCCTTTTAAGGGTGACGCACTAAAGGCTAGGAAGCGGCAAGGAGTTCAGTTATGGCGACTCTTTTGCAGTGGCTACCCCCTTAACAGAGTTTCCGAAGGGAATGGGTGTCAGGAGATATGGGTAGATAGATAGATAAAATCCATCTGCTGGATTTTCAACAAAAGAAAAAGATAAAAGTGTTCAAACATTCCAATCCCTAAGATCCTAATATCTACTTTAGTTGTTACAACTTTTGGCGGTGCAAACTCTTCCTACCGTATATTTTCCCAGTATAACTATATCCTAACTATATTCTACATTTTACAAGCAGAACCTCTGTATGGGTTCTACAGAAAACAATCATAAACATCAGTGAAATAAACAGACTTTTGAGATGAACCACAAAAAGCATGGCTTTACCAGCACATGCCAGGTCACATAACCAGGATGTCATGAATGGGTTCGTCTCCTACACCTAGAGATAAAAATCAAATATAAGGAGATTTACATGAAATATTGCCGAGATGTAAGTTAGGAAATAAAAATACTATGATTCATTTTAGCCACATGACGTAAATTCCTGCTCGGGTTCATCAATCAGCTATCATCTGTCGTGATACTTTTGGAAAGATTAACCACTTAGTTTTCAAACCACATTCTTTACATAACATTGTCAAGATGATCAAGGAATTCATTCTTATTTAACATCATCTCGGATAATGTAGTATGATATATTCGAAGTGAGCTGATATGTTTGACTACCATTTAAATGTGATCTGTTGCAAAATCAGGACTATGTTTTTGTATTTGTTATGAGAGCTAAAAGAAAGATGTATGGTTACAATGATTATTTCCTCTGCATACATATCAAATCAACATATTAAAAAATAGATAAACCTAACAAAATTTGTTTGATAATTTGGATGCCAACGGATGTTGATTAGGAGCGAGTACTTGAGGAGAGTGTTTCTGGTACATCCTTTGGGAATTATTACCTGTACACATTATGCTTAAAATTGTTGAAAGAGGCAAAGTTGATGATAGCGCCAAATCCCACAGAAAGACTGAAGAAGGACTGCGTCACAGCGGCGTACCATACCTGTAGGACCAAAGCACAACAAATGTTACCCACCACTTATTTGAAAATGTTCCCGTATAAACTTTCTTCAACAACAATATTTGCAAATAAGACTGCATGACAGTACCTGTAAACTTCCACCAATATATGACATGTGAACACTGGTCTGATCTTGATTGGTTGAAAACATATCCAACGCTTATTCGTAAACTGCAAACTTGAGTAGCTATTTGATTACAATTATGTAACAAAGTTGAAAAATCCAATACTTTACATTTCCGTTGAGAAGAATTATTGCTAAGGGAATCTATCCAAGAACTGTCACATCAAAGAACTCACGGAAATTATGTTTCTACTCTCAAAAAGCTCTTCTGTATCAATTATCACGATTACCGATTTCCATTTCTACTTATAATCATGTATGGCTCAACTATGCTACTTTGCTTATAACATATATGATACAAAAGTAAAACACCGCTGAAGCTACTTGCCTATCCTTGTTGGAACATGTTTATTAAAGTCCTTGTTTCTAGCCCAGCCCTGTGTGATGAGAATACAGCTTTATGTTTGGTGGACTGTTCCATGTTCATGTTCTAGAAAAGAACTCAACTAGAGACTTAAATCACTTAACAAGCTTTGTGTTGACAATAATCCTTACTGCAAATCATCTAGAGACTCAAAAACACTTACAAATGATACTGGCAAAAACATGAAGTCACACCTTCCTCTACCAAGCTGCCCAGTATTATACTAAGTACGTTTCATCAGATGATGATGTACTGTAACTCAATTGCTCCTAACCACTTTCATTTTTTAAAACACTGCATCATAATCATGACTGAAAGCATGTACGGCAGGAAACTCAAGCTCGTTATATCACTTGGAGAGAAAAAATGGGAATGTAAGTAATAATGTGACACCTTTGTTTTAAAAGAGAATCCAGATATATATTAATGGTACCAGCATTTTGGATCCAAGCTTGCTATGTTTATGCCAGAAACCTGGACAAGATATGTTCCCAATCACTCCATATAATGCCGCCAGGGTTAGTAAATAACCAGTTAACAATATTTGTTCATTACATAGATTATTTCACAATTCTTTTCTATCTATTTGCTTTGAAATTTTGACTATCAATGCTTAACAGTAGTTTTGCAGAAAAGATACATATACTTTATTACTTTTTCTAAACTACAGTACTCATTGGTTAGATTTTTGGTCCTTGGGCTGATCAACTGTCAGGGTCATTAAGGTCATCAGCATCACATCATTACCACCTACTGATAATTCTAAACATTCTTCAGGTTTTCAATATAATTCCAAGACCATTAATTTTCTAGATTGTGTGTGCGTGTGTGTGTGTGTGTGTATGTATACAGGTTCACTGAGACTAAGCCTGGCATGGACTCTTGTCAATAACAGCCTGTTCTCGGGTTGCCGTTACCGGGATAGGTCGTCCCTTGTGTGACTGTCAGTGTAGTGACCTAGTTTATGTGGATAAATGTGTCATGTAAGATATAGTTTTCTAAAAGTCTCATTACCAGCTCTTGAAGGATGGCTAGGGTTTTTACTGTTGTGTGTAACCCTACTGATGGATGATCAAAATCATATCATTCTAAACTATCCTGAAACCCAGTGACATGAGGTATATGTTTACATAGCATTAACATTACCTTTACATAGAAATACGTGAATTCATTACTTCTCTTTTCTTATATGGGGTAGCCTGTACAGCACTTTTCTAGTCAATTACCTGTGCCAACGATCTTTCGATAAGTTTATCCTAAAACACTGTCCTCTACAGAAGATGAGTTAAAAATCTTATTATGGGAGTAAGCGACTGATTTGGATTACACCTTCATTTTTCCTTTTTTATTAAACCTTATGAGAAGATATATACTTATAAATCTATTCTAATTCGGGAATCAATTTCAGTGCATTTGTCTTTTGAGGAAAAAAAGGAAAGCCTTCTGAATGCCTACATGAACAATTTCTTTTCTGTGACATATTAGAATAAATAAAGGAAATGCAAGTATCCAGAAGCTAAGTAACAATACTCCTATCAAAAAGTGCAATGTAAAATGTAAATTCAGATATGGTGAGGCAAAAAAGCATTACATATTTCAATATTAGAAACCAATGTCACTGAGGCTACTTATTGACATGCTAATACATGAGATTTTTTGTGTATGAATTCAATTTTCATATATGTCTGTTTTATGATAAATGTACCTTAATTACTGTTTCCTCTAAGATTGATGATAACATATATATTTTAACATATATACCAAACACCAATATATTTGCTCCAGAAATTCTATCCCACAAGACTATGTGCAAAGCATGAGATATAATAGAGAGAGAAACTTTTCGAAAGTAAGCGGTAGTCGGTAGGCAGCTAACTACCAGGGAGGTATATTACCACTATACCCGCCTGGGTATTGAGAAGGTTAGTGACAGATGCGTAGTGTGCCAGCACTTCAGTGGTTGTCAAGTTGCACTCCTCTGACCCAGGTAGCTGTCTTTTCTTTCTGCCTCACCCACACGTGGACTACTGGCATTCTGTCCACAGACATGCAATCTCTCCTTGTCATACATAACACTTGACAACACAACTCTTACAGATCATTCTTCCTAACTCTAGATTTTCCTGTGGTGAGGTTTATGTGCTAGCCCTGCCTTTTGGCAAAATGGTAGGAGCAGTAGATAGAAGTACTTAGAAGGAACATTTAGGGAGGAGCATCAGGTAGAAGAAATCAGTAGGAACATTAGGCGATTGCCTCTCCAAACACTGTACCAGAGTTGCCCTCTGACAGTGGCCTGTTTAAGGGTGAGGCTTAATTGGCAAAGAAGCGGCACTGGGGTTCACGGAGACTCTATTGCCGTGGTCACCCACTTGAGTGAGTTACAATTAGGAACAGGCATCAGAGATACAGATATAGAAAATTTTTGATGATAAGCTCGTGGCAATGGGGTCGAGGTTGCCTGTTCTTTCACTGGGTTGAACAGGTTCTACTTACACCGGGGTACACAAGTCTCTACTTACCCTAGTAAAGGAAACTACTTCCAGGGTCAAAGAAACTATTCACAGGAAGGTCGAGGAACCACTACTTATAACAAAGGTAACGGAGACTCTACTTACTCTAGATTCAAGGGAACAAATCCAACTGGGGTCACGAAATCATATACACTGGAGTCTAATCACCCTAGGGGTCAAGGAAACTCTACTTCCAGTTGGCCCAGGAGCCTCTACTTACATTAGGATCGAGGAGCTTATCCCACTGAGGCGTTATGAAGTACAGGATGCCATTCACAGCGCCAGGAAGGGTTGCCCCCCGGCCTAGCAGAGTGAAGAGAACCACATACGGGAAGAGCGCCGTGAAATATGCCACCTGTAAGAAGCATACGAGATGTTTAAATTGCTATACGCTGAACATCTTGTTAACACGTTAAAATCGTGATATCAATAAAATATGCCTTGAAAAAAGTGATTTAATAACAAAACTTTGAAAGGAGGCCATGATAAGTTAGTAAGAGGAATAGGAGACATGAGCTCCGAAATTAGATTCTAATGTTGGTGGATTTTAATAGTACATAAAGTTTATGTCGCCATCTTGACCAGCAACACCCTTCATGCTTGGCCGTCAGGTTATTCTGCTCAGCAAATTTTAAGACTGGGGGAGGATAAGCGAAAAGATGTGATCGGTACGCTGTTTGTGTGATGATTTTTTTTTTTTTATATCTTAAAGACTTTTGTACCAGCATAACAGTGATCCAATTTATGGATGAGTAAATTGGTAAATACTTACCGGGGAAACAACCAGGCCGCCAACCACTGCAAAGACTTTACACAAAATATCCTAAGATATAATATGATACTGGCATCATTCAAGGTACCCTTATTAACCTTAGCATGTTTAGTATCACTGAGTGACGGGTCTGACGAAATACATGCTCACAACTGAAGCATCAGAAATAATTTTTTTCCTTACTCTATATACTGGCCACCATTGAATCACTATTCATGAAGGTAAGACGGGCACCATATAAGTTCTAGTTAGGCCACCAAACCTTCATGCTTAAGAACTTCAAGAAACAACCTGATTCAGGTACAAAACTACCGTTTTCTTTCATATTATTCACTGACATTTAAAACAACAGCTGGCTTCCAAATATCATCACGAATTAAAAAAAAAAAAAAAATAAGGGTGAAATTCCTCCCTTTTGGAAAGTAAGATTTTACCAAGAAACCAGACTACATTGGTAAGAATCCAACCACTTTTTAGGGGAATTCTAATGAGGTAACAAATGTTGATGGATAGGTTAGTTTTTAAGTCTTGTAAATGATAGACAAGATAATCAGGAAAATATCTAGAATACATTATATGATGTAAATCATACTCTAAGGAGTTCTCACGACAATGACGAATCCCTCTCTCTTCATATTAGGCCTACATCCCCCAACGTTTTCCCAAGCTATTCATCTTGACACGTGAAGATTCGCCATCCCTCCTGCGTTTTCCTATGCTCGACTAAGTTAGGTTTCAAACCTAACAAAAACTGATCTATCCACACAAAAGCGGATGCTAAGGTGTTCCGAATTTTTGGCCGACACCCATTGAATTTCGGTCACAAAAATGCGTATAGTAAGTAATCCAGTGGCTTTCAGAGCTGAGAGAGAACAGGTTTAGGCAACATTATCCAGTGCATCCATAATGTCGGCTCTCGCGTCTCTGCCACAGGGAGAGCAGGCAGTGCTCCCATTGTGATCCAGCCCAGGTGTAATAGATTAGAGAAAAAATTAGAATAAACATCTGGGCATCTACTCTACAAACTGAACTGTTCGCCATACTTATCACTCTTGAGCACGTAAAAATCAATGCCACAGATAGTTTAATTATTTCAGATTCTTTGTCTTCACTACTTGCACTTAACACCCTGAGATCAGAATGTAACATGCTGGTCTCTGAAGCTAGACACAAATACTCAAGACATTATTGCTCAATGGATTCAAATAAAATTGTTATGGATTCCCTCTCATCTAGGCCTCCGTGAGCATGGCAAAGCTGATGCTTTGCCAAACTTGCACTTAGTAAAGGTGGTGTTGAAACCAACATTGGTTTGTTAATTAGAAGCCTTAAAACTGTAATTAGAAAGAAACTTACTGACCTCTTTGAAGCACGAAGATAAGTTTAGATAAGCACAAGTAGAAACATTTTCCATCACAGTGAAATGTGTAAAGTTAAACATGTATATGGAAAAAGTAATAAAATCAGCAGATTACATGTTGTTTGTAACAGCTAAACTAAGGCTAAGTTATAGGTACTACTGGCGCTTTGGCCTATCTGGAGAATCATGTGAATTGTAAAGTTTGTGGTTAAAGACTTGGACACAAACTAGAACACTATGTCTTAGAATGTGAAAAATAGAGCCGTTTAGGGACAGATCTAAAATAAACCTGCAAGAAATGTCACAACACCTTATTGTTAATAAAAAGATACCTGAAATTTTAAGTCTGTATCCACTTTTTGCATCTAGTAGGTAAAACTTACCATATGAAACTGTAACTATGTAATGTATGCAATATCAACCCACTGGGGTCTGACTAAGACCCTTTGTGACCCCTGTAATCAAATCGTCATACTTAAGTGAAGTCACAACTGAGGGACCTGACACGACTTATGAGAAAATATAATCATGGTTATAATATTTCTAAACAGCTCGTGTGTAAGGTTAGGCTTATCCTACCTGAACTGCCTTAAGTCATCCGCATAGGAACGCGAGCAGCAAACCAAACCTTTATGCGGAATCATTGAAACAAACTCGTAAATTATTCACACACGGTTTCACTGCAATCCACACATTTTCTTATACGACAAACCGAAAAAGTATATTTTACATCAAATGGCATGCCATCATATGAACCCAGGGGTTGTGTCGTCAGAGACATGGCGTTAAACAAGCTGTTTGCTAGAGGGAGAGAGAACATTCGTTATAAACAGCTAAGTGGTTAAAGTAGCCACTTAACATATATATGCCAACAACACAGCCAACATACGGACATGACGCCGCAAGATCAGCCATTACCCACTACCCGACCCTTATTCAAGTCAACAACAACAAATTTCTATTCCTCATTGTCAACTGGGTTTAGGATAGGCCTCGATGACCTGCCGAGATAAGGTAGGATCCACTGTACTTGTCTCATCTTTATCGACTGTTCCCCAGGGTTAAGGGTGGTTCCGGTGCAAGGAGACTCGAAGTTTACTCACCTATCCTAACATGAGACCTGCTGCTTAGGGGAACATGGAATTTTATCCTGAAATTTACTTTATTGATTCATCAGTGTGCAGTAAGCCGAGGCGTCAAGCTAAGACCTCCACTCACTTTACCCACAACACGACTTCCATTCATTTTTATAAGAAAAATTCCTTCCTCTGAAATCTTAATATGAAGTAACTGTGCTATTAACTCTAATTTGATTATATTTGGGTTAGTATCTGCTGACTGTTATAGAGTAATTCACCAGGCCTTATATACCAATCTGACACATTTCAAAGCTGTTTCAGTCCTGAAACTAGATGAAAAATAGACACAACGACCTGCTGCGGTCTAGGCTGAACAAAACGTAACAATGGACCGAATTGTGTACAAACTTAGTATTATTCTCCACGCTTCATGAGAAAGATGCAGGTTAAAAAATATCCCTCATTTTCTCCTTCACTCCAAACCTCTTTACATCAATCATACTTCATTCATTGGCACGAACTAACGGCAGATGAAACTCCACCGAGGGATGATAAAGTTTTCAGCCACACAGCAATGACGGGAGTCAAGATGGTGACTAATTGTTTACTTCCTGTGGCTGCTGTCAACGATTGTTAGATGATCAACAGACTTTATTCACATGACCATAAGCCCGTAAAGGAAAATAATCAATCTTTACCAAAAGCCATCAGCTTCTGTTTTCATTTAGTTTAAGAATTTCTTTTTACCTAAAGGCAGATGATTTCCTTACAAAGACCTACTCCGCAATGTTGGTTCACTTTCCCTTTTCTATAGGTATTACTTTGGCTTTTGCTCCCGAGAGCTGGCTGCTTG
>JAYMFT010207741.1:0-11561 GCA_038088735.1 Panulirus argus | reverse complement strand
ATATATATATATATATATATATATATATATATATATATATATATATATATATATTATTTATTTATTATACTTGATCGGTTTCCCAATTAGGTTCACTCATTTCAACTGACATTCAGATTGACAGTTCATGAACACGACTGTAAAGCATGTCCCACTTAAGAAATCTATTTCTTTTCTTATTTCTTTGCACGAGGCACAGTTTAACTCTATACATGATATACAAAGTAGGTAAAATATCTGACCACGAATCAAAAAGGCTATCTGTATGGCTTAAACATATTCATCTGTTTTACCTCTCACTAGGGGCAACAGCTATAACACTGCCGCCCTTCAGAAACAATATTCTCTGGCAGTCTATTATCGACTATTGTTACCGGCCATGGCAAAAACTAGACTTACATCAGGCCGGTTAGGCAAATGTCCCCTTCCTGGCAAACGCTATCAGTTCCATTCACAGTTTTGAACGCCACGTTCCCTAGGGTGCATGAACTTTAGTGTCATTTTAGAGGAAGTCCTTGTCACCATAATCAGAGGATGACAATCTGAAAGGCTCTGTTCAATCAGCTGACATAAGCATTCGTTATCTACTATTCGAATGTCACATTTTCTGTATTTCAGTTTTACGGAATCCAGCTACAAAATCTCTTCTTAAATCTACTTTATATACTGAATATCGTAAATGTTGTCTCCTAAAGACAGAGTTATGATTAGAGAGATTCAAGTGATAGCGGGAGGCAGTGACGCACCGCCTCCAAAGCCTGTCTGGTAATACTTAGCAACTTTCCTCGACGCCCAGGTGAAAACAAGGTTTTTATCTTAACAGCTGAGTTTTTAAAGACACTAAACACATATACCTAAATATTTACACTTGTTACACAAGAATGCTCGAGTTCTTAAAAACCTAAATTTGCAAAGACGTAACAAAAAAAAAAAAAAAATATGAACGAATTTGCAAAACCACTTCAAACTGATAAGGAGTCATTACCAAAATCCTTAGGCACCGTAATAACAATCTTCGTGTTTTCTTTTTTTTTATATGATCGACATTGAAAAAAAAAAAATATAGTGGTAACAGCAAGTGGCATTTCACATTTTGTGTGCATACGAAAAATGCCATACCGACAACTCTTAAAAACCCCGCTGGCGTTCACGGGTTATCACTAGTTCTGTCGTTTTTGTGAGATACGGAGTTCCCTGTCAAGAGCTTCCCCCCCCCCCCCCAGGGAAGGCGCCGACACACTGTGACTAATGCTATGGCTGAAATCAACCCTTGCGTGTGACGGCGAGACCTCTGAACTGACCCTTGAAGGACGGGCCTTCATACCCAAGGGTCGCACAGTCGTACCATCATGCTCAGGGGTTCATCCGATTCTGAGCTGGGCGGCCGTCAAGCACTGTGCTTTTAAGTACCCCAGTTTACCCTATGAACTCGATGTGTTGCATTTACTAGCAATCCACTAAATATATACATCCTAGCCGAAACACACCGTATTATCCTACCCATAAGCAACTACAAACCCTCTTACCACCATAACGAATGCTGCGCAGGACGCCATCCTACATTACACAACACTGCACGACAATGACCAGTGCATACGATACACCACATCAACCCTACCCATTAAATACACCTAATACAATTACCAACACGCAGGGGCACATTTTCAAATCTACAATACATTTGTCCACTATGCAGTACACGGAACCAGACATGACAAAAGGCTGTTCTCACAGTACCCATCACTATCGTAACAATGCCACACCAAATCCAGGACAAACACCACCATGCTTATTAATAAACATTTCACAACCTTTCCCGACGACACACTGCACCAAATGACACATTCAACAGTGCGTTATACACAGCTGTACCATACTCAACACACGCGGAAGTACAGAGTATTCAATAATGTACCATACCCCATACACAGCACAGCTATCTCGACACTACAGCACAAACCACCTAATAAATTGCAACGCGCCATAGTACACAATACACTTCAATTCTCTTCAGCGATGGTAAACTCAACACTATACTGCAGTACAGAGATACCACATTTAAACATGCACTGCAATAAACTTTGTCCCTCGTACTTGTGGATATGCAATGAAATACATGCACAAAATAATATGAGCTCCCTTGTCCAGAGGGCATGTACGATTCATGGATTTGTTTACACGCCCACCACACGTCGCGTTCATTTGTTTACCCTCGATGTTTTTTTTTTTTTTTCAGATGGGATGATGTATTTACCATCTCAGCTGATTGGCCCGGGGGACTGTGAGGGAGGTGCAGCAGGTACGTACCGTGGCGGCCTGGTGGTGGCTCCGGCAAAACGACGACAACAACAATAACAACGTGGAGAGGTCGCCTGCCACACTGGACATCCTCAACTCGTCGCTACACACTCTCCACACTCCTACCCCGCGTCGCCACACATCTCTAAACACTGCCTCGTTGCTCACACACTGACAGTATTCACTTCCTCAGCGCCAGATCAGCGTACATGAGCACTGATAACAATTGCCATTCACTTCACATTACACCTTATCCAGTACACTTCAATAACGTCGGTTGTAACTTAAGCATTTTCTTCACAACTTTGCCATGGCTGAGGCACATTGCTGCCAGGATAGTATCTTGTAATATTAGATAGCGAGGATAAGCGTGGCGGGTGCAGCAGGTGTGTGTAAGAGAAGGATAGGGAGGCAGTGGAGAGCGTGGCGTCGGCTGTAGGGCAGGTGTCAGCACTGAGGTGGTGGTGGCGGAGCGCGGGGAGGCCGGTGGTGGATCCTCCCTCCCGCCAGCCACGGCACCCCCTCCCTCCCTCCCTAACCGCCACATCAACACTCCCCGATATTACACCCCTGCACTGTCAATCCCCACGGCCCTATACCCGTGGACACTACTCCCGCTCCTCTGTGTCCTACACACGCAGCCAGCAGGTGCCCTACAGCAGGTCTGAGGTGAGTATGTAGGGAGAGAGAGCCTGATATTCGTGCAGGTGTGGGCAAGGGTGAGTCAGGGTACCCTCCTACCCCCGTGGTAGTGACCAGGCTAGGGCACCTGACGCCCGGCCACGCTGCCCGCCCTCCACACCTCCGCCCACACACAGTGTATCAACACAAGCACACACCACGCCTCGCATCCCCAACCACCACTCACTTCCAAGTGCGTCTCTCACTCTACCTGGCATGACCTCTTGACCTGTCATGACCTCGTTCCTTTACCTCTGACATCCGCCTCTCCTGCTGAGCCAGTGACGACCGCCCCCACCACAACCCCCCCCCCCCCCGTCACAGTGTTAACATGCACGCGATATAAACAATAGAGGCACGGCCACCCTGCCACTGTCATAGCACGAACCTCGCCTCTGGTGCATATGTGTGTGCCGGGGATGCAACCCAACCACGGCCATGAGAGAGAGAGAGCCTCTCTTCCTCACACGTGTGTTTGTTACATCAGGCGGCGGAGGCACCTGTTTCACAGCGAAGGGCCACAGACTACCCTAGGGGGCTGCAAATGACCAGGTGGAAAATCTGTGGTGTAGGAGATTAGGCGAGCTGTAGGTGGCTGGCCACCTACTGTGTGGAGTACAAAACAATTGTGATTCCGTGAGGTGGTGGATGTTTGCGGTGACACAGGAGTGAGGGTATAAGTTCAAGAGGGAGACGTATCAGGGTGCAGGTGTGTGAGGGAGACACGTGCCAGAGCGCAGGTCTGCGTGTAGAGGAGACTTATAAGTCATGGTGCAGGTGTGTGGGGAGACGTCTCTGGATGCAGGTGTGCGAAGGGAAACGTCAGGGAGCAGATGAGTGAGGAGACATGTGTCAATGTGCATGTGTGTGTTAGGGAGACAACCGTCAGGGTGCAAGTTCGTGGGGCTGGGGACATGGGAGGGTGGAGATACGTAGGGACACGCACCAGGGTGCAGATGTGTGGGGGAAACACGCATGAGTGATGTGCGGGGGAGAGATGCAGGTATGACAGTATGACAAGTGTGTGTGTGTGTGTGGGAGGGATACAAGTGTCGGTGCAGATGTGTGGGGTACAAGTGTCAGGATGTACGTAGATGTGTGAGGAAGACACGTGTCAGGGTGCATGTGTGGGTAAACATGTGTCAAGGTGCAGGTGTGGGTGAAGAAATAAATGTGCCAGGGTGTAAGTGTGGGTGAAGGGGACATGTGTCCAGGTGCAAGTGTGAGGGACACAGGGTGTCAGTATGAGGAGGTGTGAGGCAGAAGCGTGTGTGTGTGTGTGTGTGTGTGTGTGTGTGTGAGGGTAGGGGAAGGGAGAGGAGACAGGTGCACGCCCGGTCACTCATCATGTGTACATACACGTACGTAGGCTGGTGCAGGGCAAATCCAGCCCCACCGCCCATCACCCCCCTCCCGGGGGTCTGAGGGAGGGGAGGGGGATGGTGATGCCCGCGCCTCTCGCACGATGTGCGTCGCGGGTCGGTCGCTACGGCGGCCCGGCCCGGCCCGGCCCCACCCACCCTAACCATTCACCGCCACCTCCTACTACACGACCCACGCTCTCTGCAGACCACGCGCGGTGAATGGGGAAGGTATCCCGGCGGCGGTGGTGGTGGCGGTAGTGGTTTTCCTCTAAGGCTGGCCACAGAAGTAGCGAACTGCACTAGTGCGTATGATCCACCAGCCTAACCTGGCTAGCTAAGGGTGGGGGGTAATGTGGGGGAGAGGTGGGGGGACAGGCAGACAGACACGGAGTGAAAACACAGGCAGATTAATTCATAATCGAGGCGAGTGAGCAGGGCAGAAAGCAAGCACAAGAACTGACAGACAAACAAGCAAGGAAGACCGTAAGACTGGCAGAAAAAGACATGATGAAGGATAAAGGGGCAGACAGGCAAGCACGCAGACAGAAGACGACAGAGAGCCAGGCACCAAGGTAATTAGCCTAGCAAGCAGGTGGAGATACAAAAGCAGATAAGGAGGAAGGGAAGCAGAGAGGCCAGATGGCGGACCACCAAGCAAAAGCTGGTTAGTAGATCCCCCCACGGTGCGACCACCTGATGAATCCACCTGGTACAACCGGATGGTACTGTCGCCTGGTACCACTAGACGGCAGGCCACCCGGTACTAACAGTTGGTACGGTCAAGTGATACAACCAGAAAGTACAGCGTGACGTACAGCAATCCGGTATGAACAGTTGGTTAGAGCCAACTGCTACAGTCAAGAATTCCTCATTACACACGACTTTCACGTCTCCTGGCCCCACCGGCGCGGCAAGAACCACCACCACCATCTCGGGACCCGTCAGCCAAAACCCATCTACCAAATCGCAGAACAGCGGATCGGTCCACCGTCTCGACAATACACCTTTGACAATCTCATGGGCAGGAGGGGAGAGGAGGGGCGCAAGGTGACACGTCTTACCATCGGCAACTTTCTACTAAAGCCAGGCCGGCAGCGAAGGAGGCACTAAGATTGATTGATGATGGGTCCCGCAACCACCACACTGTATACTGCTGTCTGCTGCGACAACCGACCGCGTCATTGCCTCGGTGAGCTAAACGGACAGTTAGCAAAAGTATGGAAGGGGTTAGTGTGGAATGTGTGTGTGTGGAGAAACTATGCACCATCGTCGACACGAGGAACACGTGTGAGGTGTGTGTGTGTGTGTGTGTGTGTGTGTGTGTGTGTGTGTGTGTGTGTGTGTGTGTGGCAGAAACAATGATACAGCGTGATTAACGCTAGTGATGCTGTAAGTATGAGGGCCAGTCAGGTGGGAGGCTGTAGCCAGCATCACAGGTGGGTGGGGGGTTGGGGGGTAGAGGTGAGGTGGTGGGGGTGTTGGAGGCGGGTGGTGGTGGTGGTGGTGGGGGCAATGAGCGGTGTCGGATGTGTGTGTGTGTGTGTGTGCGCTACCAGTGTGACTCACCACCAGCCTCCTCCCACCCACTCACCCACCTAGCTAGCTAGGCCTAGTTCCATCCTCGGCGCCACACACACACACTCCCAGCCCACGCTCTCCCTCCCACCTGTGCGAAATCATGAGGCTCACGGCCTCCCCACCACCTGTTAACACCAGTCCACAGATAGGTGGGTAAGGGTGCCGGTGGAAAGGGTAACGTGCTGTTAACGTGAAGTTTTAAGTATCAATAAAGAACAGACAACAGCCTGAGGACATTCCAGTCACATCTATGGTGTGGCGTGGAATGGCTCCTTCCATACTCTGGGTCACCGAGTAAAAAAAAAAATGAAAAACAAAAGTCTCAATGACTAGGTTATAATTCCACTTTTCCTCGCAATAAGACATCTCCAACATCGAGACAGCAGGGTGACCCACCTCTCTCAGTGGTGGGTTTAAAGCTGCACAAAATTCCAAGGCTTGTACCATCGCTCCGCCAGTCGCTTGGTATTCAGACAGACACGCATCACACTATATATATATCCACACGCTGCTGACCAGGGAAAAATATACCTTACCGGAGATAGGCAAACATATGGCTCACATGGTATGCAACCCGACTACTCACTCTCTGGCAAACAATGTGGCCAATGTCCTCAAGTAAACGACATTTCCACTCAAGTAAACTATGTCCCTATCTCGATACAAACAATAACCTTAATCACCTCGCTGGAACAGAAATAGCACTTATGCAAAAAACATAATCATTCTCAAGTAAACAATATGTCTAATTCATGAAATAACTGATAATCTCTCTTCAAGTAAAAAAATGCATTACTCCCTTCATGTGAACAATATGCTCACAGTTCATACGAAAAAAATATATTAAATCTCATGCAAACAATCTGCTCCTCTTCGTCAACCACACAATCCGTGTACTGCGCTCAGATACGCAAATCTACTAAACCATAATCAGTGTGCTCACACAGGTAGACAATTCAATCTACTCACGTGTAAAGCTATGCTCAATGTAAACAGCCCATATCAACATCAGGGAACGAGGGATACAAGGCACCTGCGTTCACACAGGACAATCTTGACAGGGGAATGATATGGAGTTAAGAGTGAACCTACTTTGAGCACGACGAACACCTGTTTCCCAGGACAGCAGTGGTCCACTTTCACCCACACTCACCGACCCTCGTAAAGTTCTCCCATACTCATCTATCCACGTCACTTTCCCCCACACTCACGCTCGTCTAGTTCCACTACTTATCACCTATCCCCGCCCAAAACCCCCACACACTCGCCTATCCTCGTCCACTTTCCCAACACACACCTATCCTGGTCCACTTTCCACACACTCACCTATCCTGGTCCACTTCCCCCCACACTCACCTTCACCTCACCTGTACTACCCACTTCCTATACATTCACCTCCATACAAAAAAACAAAACAAAATTTGCATACTTCGTTTCCGCTGACAGGATGCTTTTATACGTTCAACCTCTCGCACACGACGGTACGGTACGGTACGGTGCGACACGGTGCGACCCAAGGGCATGTTGGCGTGGCCATTATATCCAACGGTCGTGCCGTTGTGCACCCTTAAGTTTCAAACATGTCTTTGGAACGATGAGACTCGGTGCACAGATTGCGTGCACTGGTCAGCACCATTCACCGTCCCCTCATCCTAAAGAAGGAGGAAGGTATACATAAATATACGACACGTATCTAAGACACCCGTAAAATTCCTGAATTCCCTGACGGTAGCATAAAGTACTTCGCTCAGACGCTATCGCGCCCGACGGATCTAGTGTAAATATCAACGTCTCTCTCATACTCGTAACACGCCACCGAAAATAATGATAAAAATAACATTCAGATCAGCGGTGTTTGTCCACCGTCTTTATGGGTCGTCGACTCTAAGCAGATGGTCCCGGGGGGGAGAGACACTATATAAAAAGAGGCAGACTGTAGTGCATACAAGGACGGTCTGTCGCACGTCTCGGGCTATCGCTACCAAGCAACAACAACATTAAGTGCAAATATGAGAGGTGGGTGATCGGGCGTAAGCAAACAAGTGTGTGAGAGAGAGGACAGTCACTGGGGGAAGAGGGGGAAGGAGGAGGGTCAGTCGGTTGGTGCGTCGCGGGCCTCAAGATGACATGGCCCCCTCCATCGTCCAACTGCTACCATACGACCCCGCAGTACACACCCACCATTCCTGCCATGACTCCCACAGCCCATGGCAGGTCTGTGAGCTGTTAACCTACTGGCGTCTGGGGGTCCGAGACTGCTAAGACCAGGAAGGGACGTGAGGTGGGGGGTTGGGAGGGTTTAGCCTGCCTGCACAAGGACCTCTGCAGGCAGGAGGCCATTTACCCGGGGCTCGGTCCGTGAGAGAGAGGGGACCACCCTCCCTGGTCCTCAGACGAACGCTACATCTACTGAGCTCCAAATGGTCGCGCTTGATGGTGATGGTGATGATGACTGATGATGATGGTGATGGTGACGCCCGTGACTCACGTTATGCTGGTGCTGAGGCTGACGGCCCAACTATCATTACTGGTGTCTGATGTTTTGCACTATATATACAGCCAGGTGTCAGGCCGGCGGCAGAGGGGGGTGGGGGCGTGTGTGTGTGTCAGCTGCTATTTACGCAGCGGGTGTCAGCGCTGAGGGGGGCGGGGCGGGGCGGCCGGCTCCTCCAGAAGGCACAAGTATGTGATGGCCGCCCGGGAGTGTGTTAGCTAGCAACACTCTCACCCCTGACTCATTCACCGAGCTAGCTAACAAGATAGCTAGCGAGCGAGCCAGCCAGCGAGCAAGTCAGCCAGCCAGCCAACCGGTCAGCTCCGCCGTACCCCACCAGAACTTCTTGACTCAAGCAGAGGGCCACTCCTGGTCAAGTGGCCAGCCCGCCAAGGACCGCACCACCACCACTTCGCTGCTTCCAACTGTCTAGAGATCTACCGACCCCTTAACACCAAGGTCTTCCTTCCCCATACGCACCTACCATGGCTACTCCCACACTCGCTACCATACACACATGACTAGCTAAATAACGGCAACTACTACCAGTACTACTTCTAATAGTAGTACTGCTACTAGTAGTGTCATTACTACTACTATACACTAACTCATGAAATTGTGAATGCTGTCAGTAGAGAGTGTTCAAGAGATGGGGCCCAACGAGTGTAGAATTCCCTTCCCGAACAGCACAAACATGTAACGACACACACACACAAACACACTACAGGAAAGCATAAAACGTAGTTATAATTAACAGGGAGCAGAGGACTATCACCAAGAAGGGAGGAGGGCATTTAACGTGGGCGGGAAGAATGTGTGTGGGCGGGAGCGTGGTCGTGGGCGTGCGGGCGTGTACGGGAGGGAGGGAGGGAGGGAGGGAAGGGCTCCGTGGCTCAGGCAGAGGAGGAGGCAAACTCTTGGCCAGGGGGAGTGTTAGGATGGCGGTGCGGGCGTGGGAGTGTGACGGTGCGGGCGATGAAAGGGTGGTGGCAGGGCGTGGGAATATGGGGTGGGCGTGGTGGTGGTTGTGAGAGATGTCACACACACTGTTGGCTCCACCCGGAACTAACTAGGGCGGGAGGCAGAGCAGCCAGCCAGCCCTCCCTCCCTCCCTCCCCACGCCCTACACAACCATACCACACACACACACACCATCTCTCCCCCACCATCGCCAGAGGGAGTCGGGGGTGGAGTGGAGTGAGGAGGTGGAGGTTGTCGGGGAAACAATAAAAGCCCAAAAACTATCGCGGCCATCATGGATACCCCAACCTCTCGTCACACAACAGCATGTTGTCGCACATCCAAAACTACCGTCAATGCGACACTTAACTAACCCCTCCCCCCAAAAAAAATTACCGTCACCTCAAACCAACCGCCTCATATTTATAGTCACATCACGCCAAATACCCCTAAACAATCGTCACAACGCACTAACTAGCCCAAATGATACCGTTACCAAACGATGACTGACACCGATACCTGTGTAACCATCACAGGTCAGCCGCACCTTGTGTTACCCTGCCTCCTGACCCCTGAACTTTGACCCTCTGACCTTAAGGAACGACAGACACCGAACTACACGAGTCGTCTACAACACACTGGATAAAGTTAAACCCTCCCCCCCCCCTGAGAACGACGATACGACCCTTGGGGCATGAACGACCAGGCCTTTCGACTTGACCCTTAAAGGTCGGTCTGCATACCAGGCCAACATACCCAGTGGTAGTCCCAATCCACTGCCCACAACTCTACACATAAAATACAACTACCAATGCCCCCACTTGACCTCCGGGTAACCAGGGGGAGGGAGGAAGGGGGGTGGGGGGGGAGGGGGGGAAAGAGTCTAGATTTAAAAGACACTCGTCCCACATTTCTCACTCGACGATAAAGAAGGAGAGTTACGTAAACACAATCAAAAGTTTATTTCATAAAAATACTTTGCCGGTTTTTGTTAAGGGCGGAGCGGGAGCGGCAGTCCAAGCTGGCTCCTCTCCCCCCCCCTCCCCTCTCACCCCCCCCCCCCCCCCCTACATACCGGTGACATCTGGTGAGGATAAAGTCTTGCGAGGATGACGACCGTAAATCCCAAGATCCCAGGGGCATCAAGAGAGAGTCAGGAGGAGATCCCTCGTATTCACGTGATCGCGTCGTGGGTAAACGTGTTATGTTTTACGTTAGTGAACTTGATTTACGTATCGAAGGGGAGGGAGGGAGGGAGGGAGCCAGCCTCCCCTGGGGATGATAACAGTGCGTCCCTTTCCTTACGACAAACACACACACACACACACACGAACACACCACATATATCTATATACACACACACACACACGAACACACCACATATATCTATACACACACACACACACGAACACACCACATACACACACACACACACACGAACACACCACACACACACACACACACACAGTCGGTCTCCTATGCACCTGGAAGAAGAAAATCAGGACACATGCCTCATCAGCTTGGGCCACTGGGGCAAAGCCATCCCCAGCATGCAAGAAACGGTAATCTCACTCGACAGGCGAGGAACACAGAGAGAGAGAGAGAGAGGGACGTACTTGATATGTGCCACAATTACGGAGATGAAAGTTTCCCAGTTTAAAAAGAAGCCAAGCATTCCGCCGGTCCCTCTGGGATGGGTTAGCGGGCACTGCTGCAGTGAGTGAGTCACTGGGGGCTGACGAATTGCCTTGTCACGGCTCCACTGTAAACATGAGCCCCTCACTCACCTACCGCCCTGGCCGGAGGAGGAGGAGGAGGAGGAGGAGGAGGAGTAAAAACAATCCCACTCAATATTCCGCCGGTGAGGAAGGATATCACAGGACGGAGCACAGTTTGGTCGCGACGGCTCCAAGAGTTTACTACCGCGCGGAGACAAAAGTCTCCTATCAACCCAAGCCCTCCCCTTAACTCACGCTGGAGGAGGTGGCAAATACAAGCCACAAATAGCGAGGCCCTGCGAGAGGACCGTGTGCTGTTTTTGCCCAAGAAATACTGGGGAGTCAAAGCAAATACTTGTGCCTCCCTCCCAACACAAGCTTGTTAGAGGGTGCAGGTGTGTGTGTGTGTGTGTGTGTGTGTGTGTGTGTGTGTGTGTGTGTGTGTGTGTGTGTGTGTGTGTGTGTGTG
>JAYMFT010207730.1:0-11561 GCA_038088735.1 Panulirus argus | reverse complement strand
TGTATTGACGTTTATCCCCCACTGGTTCCTCACACACTCCCATATTGTATTAAGGTTTATACCCCACTGGTTCCTCACACAATCCCCATATTGTACTGAGTTTTATCCCCCACTGGTTCCTCACACACTTCCATATTGTATTGAGTTTTATCCTCCACTGGTTCCTCAAACACTCCCATATTGTTTTCAGGTTTATCCTCCACTGGTTCCTCACACAGTCCCATATTGCACTGAGGTTTATCCACCAGTGGTTCCTCACACACTCGCATATAGTACTGAGGTTTATCCCCCACTGGTTCCTCAAACATTTCCATATTGTATTAAGGTTTATCCCCCACTGGTTCCTCACACATCCCATATTGTTTTCAGGTTTATCCTCCACTGGTTCCTCACACACTCCAGTATTAATAGCATTGAGGTTTATCCCCCAGTGGTTCCTCACACACTCCCATATTGTATTGAGGTTTATCCCCCACAGGTTCAACACACAATTCCATATTGTATTGAGGTTTTTACCCCAGTGGCTCCTCAAACAGTCCCATATTTTATTGAGGTTTATCCCCCACTGGATTCTCAGACGCTCCCATATTTTATTGATGTTTATTCCCCACTGGTTCCTCCCACACTCCCATATTTTATTGAGGATTATCCCCCATTGGATCATCTCACATTCCCTATTTTGTATTGAAGTTTATACCCCATTTGATCCTCACAACTTCCCATATTGTACTGAGGTTTATATCCACTTGTTTTTCATACACTCCTATAGTGTATTGAGGTTTATCCCCCACTGGTTCCTCACAACCTCCCATATTGTATTGAGGTTTATACCCCACTGGTTCCTTACACACTCCCATATTGTATTGAGGTTTATCCTACATGGTTTCTCACACACTCCCATATTTTATTAAGATTTACCCCCCAATGGTTCCTCACACACTCCCATATTGTTTTGAGGTTTATACCCCTATGGTATCTCAGGCACTCTCATATTCTATTGAGGTTTATCCCCCACTGGTTCCTCACACATTCCCATATTGTTTTGAGGTTTATCCCCCACTGGCTTCTCAAACACTCCCATATTGTATTGAAGTTTATTCCCCATTGTTTCTTCAGACACTCCCATATTGTATTTAGGTTAATCCCCCACTGGTTCCTCACACACTCCCATATTGTATTGAGGTTTATCCCCCACTGGTTCCCCACGCACTCCCACATAGAATTGAGGTTTATCACCCCACTGGTTCTTCACACACACTCATATTGTATTGAGGTTTATACCCAATTGGTTCCTTACATATTCTCATATTGTATTGAGGTTTATCCCCCAGTGGTTCCTCACACACTCCAATATTGGATTGTGGTTTAGACCCCACTGGTTCCTCACACACGATCATATTGTATTCAGGTTTATCTCCCACTGGTTTCTCACACGCTCCCATATTGTATTAAGGTTTATCCCCAAATGGTTCCTCACACACTCCCATATTGTACTGAGGTTTATACCGCACTGGTTCCTCACACACTCCCATATTATATTAAGGTTTATACCGCATTGGTTCCTCACACACTCCCACATTTTATTGAGGTTTATCACCCACTGGTTCTTCACACACTCCCATATTGTACTGAGGTATATACCCCATTGGTTCCTCACACATTCTCATATTGTATTGATGTTTCTCCCTCACAGGTTCCTCAAACACTACTATATTGTATTCAGGTTTATACCCCATTGGTTCCTCACACACTCCCATATTGTATTGAGCTGTATCCCTCACTGTTTTTTTAAAAGCTCCCATATTGTATTAAGGTTTATCCGAAATGTGTCCTCACACACTCCCATAATGTATTGAGGTTAATCCACCATTGGTTCCTGGAACACTGCCATATTGTATTGAGGTTTATCCCCCACTGGTTCCTCACACACTCCCATATTTTAGTGAGTTTTATACCCCACTGGTTCCTCACACACTCCCATATTGTTTTGACTTTTATCCCCCACTGGTTCCTCAGACACTACCATATTGTATTAAGGTTTATACCCCACTTGCTCCTCACACACTCCCATTTTGTATTGACATTTATCCCCCCCCCCCCTGGTTCCTCACACACTCCCATACTGTATTAAGGTTTATACCCCCTGGTTCCTCATACACTCCCATATTGTACTGAGTTTTATCCCCCACTGGTTCCTCACACACTTCCATATTGTATTGAGTTTTATCCTCCACTCGTTCCTCAAACACTCCCATATTGTTTTCAGGTTTATCCTCCACTCGTTCCTCAAGTACTCCCACTATTGCATCGAGGTTTATCCCCCAGTGGTTCCTCACACACTCCCATATAGTACTGAGTTTTATCCCCCACTGGTTCCTCAAACATTCCCATATTGTATTAAGGTATATCCCCCACTTGTCCCTCACACACTCCCATGTTGTATTGAGGTTCATCCCCCGCTGGTTCCTCACACACTCCCATATTGTTTTTAGGTTTATCCTCCACTGGTTCCTCACACACTCCAATATTGCTTTGAGGATTATCCCCCAATGGTTCCTCACACACTCCCATATTGTATTGAGGTTTATCCCACACTGGTTCAACACACAACCCCATATTGTATTGAGGTTTATATCCCATTGGCTCCTCAAACAGTCCCATATTTTATTGAGGTTTATCCCCCACTGGATTCTCAGACGCTCCCATATTGTTTTGATATTCATTCCCCACTGGTTCCTCCCTACACTCCCATATTTTATTGAGGATTATCCCCCATTGGATCATCTCATACTCCCATATTGTATTGAAGTTTATTCCCCACTTGATCCTCACAACTTCCCATATTGTAATGAGGTTTATTCCCCACTGGTTCCTCACATACTTATATATTGTATTGATTTTTATCTCTTACTGGATCCTCAAACACTCTTATATTGTACTGAGGTTTATCCCCCACTTGTTCTTCACACGCTCCTATTGTGTATTGAGGTTTATCCCCCAATGGTTCCTCACAACCTCCCATATTGTATTGAGGTTTATACCCAATTGTCTCCTCAGACACTCCCATATTGTACTGAGGTTTTTCCCCCACTGGTTCCTCACACACTCCCATACTGTATTGATGTTTATACCCCACTGGTTCCTCACATACTCCCATATTGTATTGAGGTTTATCCTATATGGTTTCTCATTCACTCCCATATTGTATTGAGGTTTATACCCCTACGGTTTCTCACACACTCTCATATTCTATTGAGGTTTATCCCCCACTGGTTCCTCACACGCTCCCATACTGTTTTGAATTTTTCCCCCACTGGCTCCTCAAACACTCCCACATTGCATTAAAGTTTATTCTCCATTGTTTCTTCAGACAATCCCATATTGTATTTAGGTTAATCCCCCACTGGCTCCTCACACACTCCCATATAAAATTGAGGTTTATCACCCCACTGGTTCTTCACACACTCATATTGTATTGTGCTTTATACCCCATTGGTTCCTTACATATCCTCATATTGTATTGGGGGTTATCCCCCACTGGTTCCTCACACACTCCAATATTGGATTGAGGTTTAGACCCCATTGGTTCCTCACACATTTTCATATTGTACTAAGGTTTTTCCCTGACAGGTTCCTCACACACTACCATATTGTATTGAGCTTTATACCCCATTGGTTCGTCACACACTCCTAAATTGTTTTGAGCTTTATCCCCCACTGGTTTTTCAGAAGCTCCCATATTATATTAAGGTTTATCCCTCAATGATTCCTCAAACACTTCCATATTGTATTGATGTTTATACCCCAAGGAATCCTGAAAAACTCTTATGTTGTATTGAGGTTCATACCCCACTGACTCCTCATATACTCCCATATTGTTTTGAGGTTTAACGCCCACTGGCTCCTTACACACTATCATATTGTATTGAGCTTTATACCTCACGGGTTCCTCAAACACTCCCATAATGTTTTGAGGTTTATCCTCCACTGGTTTCTCACACGCTCCTATGTTTTATTGAAGTTCATCTCCCACTGGTTCCTCACACACTCCCATATTGTATTGGGATTTATCCCCCAATCTTTCCTCAAATACTCCCATATTGGGTTAAGGCTTATTCCACACTGGTTCCTCACACACTCCCATATTGTATTGAGGTTTATCCCCCATTGGTTCCTCACACACTCCCATATTGTATTGAGGTTTATAAACCAATGGTTCCTTACACACTCCCATATTGTATTGAGGTTTATACCCCATTCGATCCTCACGCACTCCCATATTATATTGAGCTTTATCCCCCACCAGTTACTCAAACACTCTCATATTGTATTGAGGCTTATACCCCGCTGGTTCCTAACACACTCCCATCTTGTATTGAGGCTTATCCCCCGCTGGTTCCTCACATAATCCCATATTGTATTGAGGTTTATACTCCAATGATTCCTCACACACTTCCATATTGTGTTGAGGTTTATCCCCCACTGGCTCCTCAAACACTCCCATATTGTTTTGAGTTTTATCCCCCACTGGTTAATCACACACTCCTATATTGTATTAAAGGTTTATCCCCCGGCTGTTCCTCAAAAACTCCCATATAGTATTGAGGTTTATCACCCAGTGGTTCCTCAAACACTCCCATATTGTATTAAGGTATATCCACCACTGATTCCTCACACACTCCCATATTGTATTAAGGTTTATCCCCCATTGCTTCCTGACACACTCCCATATTGTATTGAAGTTTATTCCCTACTGGTTTTACACACAATCCCATATTGGATTCAGGTTTAAACCCCGCTGGCTCCTCACAGACTCCCATTTTCTATTGAGGTTTATCCCCCACTGGATTCTCAGACTCTCCCATATTGTATTGATGTTTATACCCCACTGGTTCCTCACACACTCCCATATTGTATCGAGGATTATCCCCCATTGGTTCCTCTCACACTTCCATATTGTACTGAGGTTTATCCCTTACTGGTTCCTCACAACTTCCCATATTGAATTGAGGTTTATTCCCCACTGGTTCCTCATATACTTACATATTGCACTGAGGTTTATTCCTCACTGGTTCCCCACACACTCCCATATTTTATTGAGGTTTATCCCCTACTGGTTCTTCACACACTCCCATAGTGTTTTGAGGTTTATTCCCCCAATGGTACCTCACACCCATATTGTATTGAGGTTTATACCCCATTGGTTCCTGAGACACTCCCATATTGTTTGGAGGTTTATCCCGCACTGGTTCCTCACACACTCCCATATTGTATCGAGGTTTATACCCCACTGGTTCTTCACACACTCCCATATTTTATTGAGGTTTATCCCCCATGGTTTCTCACACACTCCCATATTGTATAAAGATTTACCCCATGGATCCTCACACACTCCCATATTGTATTGAAGTTCATACCCCAATGGTTCCTCACACATTCCTATATTGTATTGAGGTTTATCACCCACTGGTTCCTCACACACTCCTATATTGTATTGAGGTTTATACCCCATTGCCTCCTCACACACTCCCATATTGTACTGAGGTTTATCCCCCACTCGTTCCTCACACACTCCCATATTGTATTCAAGTTTATACCCCAGTGGCTCCTCACACACTCCCATTATGTATTGAGGTTTATCCCCAACTGGTTTCTCACACACTCTCATATTCTATTGAGGTTTATCCCCCACTGGTTCCTCACACACTCCCATATTGTTTTGAGGTTTATCCCCCACTGGTTCCTCACACTCTCCCATATTGTATTGAGGTTTATCCCAAACTCTTTCTTCGGACACTCACATATTGTATTTAGGTTTATCCCCCAATGGTTCCTCACACACTCCCATATTGTATTGAGGTTTATCCTCCACTGGTTCTTCACACACTCCCTTATTGTAATGAGGTTTATCACCCCACTGGCTCTTCACACACCCCATATTGTATTGAGGTTTATACCCCATTGGTTAATCACACATTTTCACATTGAATTGAGGTTGATCCCCCACTGGTTCCTCAAACACTACCATATTGTATTAAGGTTTATGCCCCATTGGTTCCTCACACACTCCCATATTTTACTGAGGTTTATCCCCCACTGGTTCCTCACACACTCCCATATTGTGTTGAGATTTATACCCCACCGGTTCCTAATACACTCCCATATTGTATTGAGGTTTATCCCCCATGGTTTCTCACACACTTCCATATTGAATTAAGATTTACCCCCATTGGTTCCTCACACACTCCCATATTGTATTGAGGTTTATACCCCACTGGTTCTTCACACACACTCCTATTTTGTATGAGGTTCATACCCCAATGGTTATTCACACACTCCAATATTGTATTGAGATTTACCTGAATTGGTTCCTCACACATTCCCATATTGTACTGAGGTTTTTCCCCCACTGGTTCCTCACACACTCCCATATTGTACTGAGGTTTATATCCCACTGGTTCCTCAGACACTCCCATATTGTATTGAGATTTATCCCCCACTGGTTTCTCACACACTGTTATATTCTATTGAGGTTAATTCACCAATGGTTCACCACACACTCCCAAATTTTTTTGAGGTTTATCCCCCACTGGTTCCTCACACTCTCCCATATTGTGTTGAGGTTTATCCCTCATTGGTTCCTCAAAATCTCATATTGTATTGAGGTTTATACCCCAGTGGTTCCTCAAACACTCCCATATTGTTTTGATGCTTATCCTCCACTGGTTTCTCACACGCTCCCATGTTGTATTGAGGTTGATCCCCCAATGATTCCTCACACACTCCCATATTGTTTTGAGGTTTGTCCCCCACTCTCTCCTCATACATTCCCATATTGTATTGAGGTTTATTCCCCACTGGTTCCTCACATACTCCCATACTGAATTGAGGTTTATCCCTCATTGGTTCCTCACACTCTCCCATATTGTATTGAGGTTTATAAGCCAATGGTTCCTCACACACTCCCATATTTTATTGAGGTTTATACCCCATTCTTTCCTCACACACTCCCATATTATAATGAGGTTTATCCCCCACTTGTTCCTCACACACTCCCATATTATATTGAGGTTTATTCAACACTGGTTCCTCATATTATATTGAGGCTTATACCCCGTTGATTCCTAACGCACTCCCATATTGTATTGAGCCTTATCCCCCAATGGCTCCTCACATGCTCTCATATTGTATTGAGGTTTATACTCCACTGGTTCCTCACACACTCCCATATTATAATGAGGTTTATCCCTACTGTTTCCTCACAAACTCCTATATTGTATTGAGGTTTATACCCCACTAGTTCCTCACACACTCCCATATTATATTTAGATTTTTTCAAAACTGGTTTCTCATAAGCTCCCATAGTGTATTAAGGTTATTCCCAATAGTTCCTCACACACTCCCATAATATATTGTGGTTAATCCCCCAATGGTTCCTCAAACACTCCCATATTGTATTGAGATTTATCCCCCACTGGTTCATCACACATTCCCATATTGTATTGAGTTTTATTCCCGACTGGTTCCTCACACACTCCCATATTGTATTGAGGTTTATCCCCCACTGGTTATTCACACGCTCCCATATTGTATTAAAGTTTATACCCCACTGGTTCCTCACACACTCCCATATTGTATTGAGGTTTATCCCCCACTTTTTCCTCAAACATTTCCATATTGTATTGAGGTTTATCCCCCACTAGCTCCTCAAACACTCCCATATTATTTTGAGGTTTATCCCCCACTGGTTAATCACACACTCCCATATTGTATTGAGGTTTATCCCCCAATGGTTCCTCACACACTTCCATATAGTATTGAGGTTTATCCCTCACTGCTTCCTCAAACACTCAGATTTTGTATTAAGGTATATTCCCCACTGGTTCCTCACACACTCCCATATTATATTAAGGTTTATCCCCCATTGGTTCCTGACACACTCCCATATTGTGTTGAGGTTTATCCCTTACTAGTTTTTCACACAATCCAATATTGTATTGAGGTTTTTACCCCACAGGCTCCTTACACACTCCCATATTGTATTGAGGATTATCCCCGACTGGATTCTCAGACACTGCCATATTAAATTGATGTTTATCTCCCACTGGTTCCTCACACACTCCCATATTGCATTGAGGATTATCCCCCATTGGTTCCTCTGATACTCCCATATTGTATTGAGGTTTATCCCCCACTGGTTCCTCACAATATCCCATATTGAATTGAGGTTTATTCCCCTATGGTTCCTCACATATTTACATCTTGTATTGAAGTTCATCCCTTACTGGTTCCTCACACACTACCATATTTTATTGAGGTTTATCCCCCACTGGTTCTTCACACACTCCCAGAGTGTATTGAGGTTTATCCCCCACTTGTTCCTCACACACTTCCATATTGTATTGAGGTTTATACCCCATTGGTTCCTCAAACACTCTCATATTGTACTGAGGTTTATCCCCCTCTGGTTCCTCACGCACTCCCATATTTTATTGAAGTTTATACCCCACTGGTTTCTCACATAATCCCACATTGTATTGAGGTTTATCCCCTATGGTTTCTCAAACACTCCCATATTGTATTAAGATTTTCCCCAGTGGTTCCTCACTCACTCCCATATTGTATTGAGGTTTATACCCCACTGGTTCCTCACACACGCCTATTTTGTATTAAGGTTTATAACCCACTGGTTACTCATCCACGCCTATATTGTATTGAGGTTTATACCCCATTGGCTCCTCACACACTCCCATATTGTACTGAGGTTTATCCCCCAATGGTTCCTCACAAACTCCCATATTGTACTGAGGTTTATACCCAACTAGTTCCTCAAACACTCCCATATAGTATTGAGGTTTATTCCAAACTAGTTTCTCACACGCTCCCATATTGTATTGAGGTTAAACCCCTCTGGTTCCTCATACACTCCCATATTGTATTGAGGTTATCCCCCATGGTTTCTCACACACTCCCATATTGTACTACGATTTACCCCCATTTGTTCCTCACACACTCCCATATTGTATTTAATTTTATACGCCAGTGGTTCCTCAAATACTCCTATATTGTATTGAGGTGTATATCCCACTGGTTCCTCACACACTGCTATATTTATTAAGGTTTATACCCAATGGTTCCTCACATACTCCCATATTGTACTGAGGTTTATCCCCAACTGGCTCCTCACCCACTCCCATAGCGTATTAAGGTTTATACCCACTAGTTCGTCACACACCCCCATAGTGTATTGAGGTTTATCCCCCACTGGTATATCACACACTTTCATATTCTATTGAGGTTTATCCACCACTGGTTATTCACACACTCCCATATTGGTTTGAGGTTTATCCCCCACTAGTTCCTTACACTCTCCCATATTGTATTGAGGTTTATCCCCCACTTGTTCCTCACACACTCCCATACTGTACTGAGGTTTATCCACCACTGTTTCCTCACACACTACACTATTGTATTGAGGTTTATCACCCCACTGGTTCTTCACACACTCCCATATTGTATTGAGGTTTATACCCCATTGGTTCTTCACACATTCTCATATTGTATTGAGGTTTATCCTCCATTGGTTCCTCACACACTCCCATATTGTATTGGGGTTTATAACCCACTGGTTCCTCATACACTCCCATATTGTACTGAGGTTTATCCCCCACTTTTTAATCACACTCTCCCATATTGTTTTAAGGTTTATCCCCCAAAGGTTCCTCACTCACTCCTATATTATATTGAGGTTTATACCCCACTGGCTCCTCACACACTCCCATATTGTATTGAGGTTTATTACTCACCGGTTCCTAACACACTCTCATATTGTACTGAGGTTTATCCCCCATCTTTTCCTCACAACTCCCATATTGTATTGAGGTTTAACCCCTCTAGTTCCTCACACACTCCCATATTGTACTGAGGTTTGTACCCCATTCGTTTCTCACACACTCCAATATTATATTGAGGTCTATCCCCCACGTGGTCCTCACACACTCCCCTATTGAACTGAGGTTTATACCCTACTGGTTCCTCAAACACTACCATATTATATTGAGGCTTATCCCCCGCTGGTTCCTCACATACTCCTATATTGTATTGAGGTTTATACTCCACTGGTTCCTCGGACACTCCCATATTGCACTGAGGTTTATCCCCCACTGTTTCCTCACAAACTCCCATATTGTACTGAGGTTTATACCCCACTGCCTCCTCAAACATGCCCATATTATATTAAGGTTTATCTCAAACTGGTTTCTCACACTCTCCCATATTTCATTAAGGTTTATCCCCAATGGTTCCTCACACACTCCCATATTGTATTAAGGTTAATCCCTCACTGGTTCCTCACACACTCCTATATTGTATTGAGGTTTATCCCCACTGGTTCCTCACACACTCCCATATTGTAATGAGATTTATCCCCCACTGGTTCCTCACACACTCCCATATTCTATTGACGTTTATCCCCCACTGGCTCCTCACACACTCCCATATTGTATTGATTTTTATTCCCTATGTTTCTTCAGACAATCCCATATTGTATTTTGGTTTATCCCCTACTGGTTCCTCACACACTCCCATATTGTATTGAGGTTTATCCCCTACTGGTTCCTCACACACTTCCAATTGTATTAAAGTTTATCACCTCACTGATTCTTCACACACCCCCATATTGTTTTGAGGTTTATACCCCATTGGTTCATCAAACATTCTCATATTGTACTGAGGTTTATCCTCCACTGGTTCCTCACACACTCCGATATTGTATTGAGGTTTATACCCCCCAAGTTCCTCACGCACTCATATATTGTATTGATGTTTATCCCCCACTGGTTTCTCACACGCTCCCATATTTTATTAATGTTTATCCTCCAATGGTTCCTCACACACTCCCATATTGTATTGAGGTTTATACCTCACTGGTTCCACACACACTCCCATATTGTATTGACGTTTATCCCCCACTGGCTCCTCACACACTCCAATATTGTATTGATATTTGTACTCCATTGATTCCTCACACATTCTCATATTATATTGAGGTTTATCCCCCACTGGTTCCTCACACACTCCCATATTGTATTGAGGTATATACTACATTGTTTCCTCACAGGCTCCCATATTGTATTAAGGTTTATCCACCAATGGTTCCTCGCACACTCCCATATTGTATTGAGGTTTATACCCCACGGAATCCTAAAAAACAAATTTATATTGTATTGAGGTTTATACCCTACTGATTCCTCACACAATCCCATATTGTTTTGAGGTTTATCCCATACTGGTTCCTCACACACTCTCATATTTTACTCAGGTTTATACCCCACTGGTTCCTCGCACACTCCCATATTACTTTGAGGTTTTTCCCCCACTGGTTTCTCACACGCTCACATGTTGTATTGAGGTCTTTCCCCCACTGGGTCCTCACACACTCCCATATTGTAATGAGGTTTATCCCCCACTGGTTCCTCACACAGTGGGTAGGGGAGGGGGTGAGGGTTCTGGGAGCGATGAAAAATGTGTGGAAGGAGAGAACATTATCTTGGAGAGCAAAA
>JAYMFT010207719.1:0-11561 GCA_038088735.1 Panulirus argus | reverse complement strand
ATATATATATATATATATATATATATATATATATATATATATATATATATATATATATATATATATACATACACATACACACACATTCACATGCACATATTCATACTTGCTCCCTGTCATCATTTCCCAACACCAACCCGCCCAGCTGGAAACAACACAAATGCATGAAAGAAAAGAAAAAAGGATATATATATACATTCTCTTTCTCTCACCCACACCTAATTGCTACCCCCCCAGTGTCAACATGGTAGCGCAGGAAACACAAAGAAAGGCCACATCCACTCACATCCATACTCGAGCTGTCATGTATAATGCACTGAAACCACAGCTTCCTATCCACTTCCAGGCCCCACAGACCTTTTCATGATTTACCCTGGAAGTTCTCATGCCCTGAATCAGTCTATTGATAGGATGTTAACCCCAGTATACCACATCGTTCCAATTCACTCTATTCCTTGCATGTCTTTTACCCTCATTTTTACCCTCCTACATGTTCAGGCCCTAGTCGCTAAAAATCTTTTTCATTCCCTCTTTCCATCTCCAATTTTGTCTCCCTATTCTCCTTGTTCCCTCCACTTCTGACACATATATCCTCTTTGTCAACCTTTCCTCAGTCATTCTCTCCATATGTCCAAACCATTTCAGCTCACCCTTTTCTGCTCTCTCAACCACACTCATTTCATTACCACTCATCTCTCTTACTCTATCAAACCACCTCACACCACACATTGTTCTCCAACATTTCGCTTCAGCACATCCTCCCTCTTCCACACAGTCTTATCTATAATTCATGCTTTGCATACATACGATACTGTTAGGACTACTATACCTTCAGACACATCCCTTTTTGCCTTCATAGAAAACATTCTCTCTCTCCACATATTCTTCAGTACTTCCAGAACCATCGCCCCTCACTCACCCTGTGACCCACTTCTACTTCCATGGTTCCATTCGCTGCCATGACCTATCCCAGGTGTCTAAAACACTTCACTTCCTCCAAGTTTTCTCTGTTTAAACTCACACTCTAACTACCCTGTCCCTCGACTGTGCTAAACCTAATAACCTTGCTTTCATTCATATTTACTCTCAGTTTCCTCCTTCACACACTCTTCCAAGTTCAATCACCAACTTTTGAGGTTTCTCACTTGAATCTGCCACCAGTGCTGTATCATGAGTAAACAACAACTGACCCACTTCCCTAGTCCTGTCATCACCCACAGACTGCATACTCGCCCCTTTCACCAAGACTCTTCCATATACCTTCCTCACCACTCAGTCCATAAACAAATTAACAACCATGGTGACATCAAACACCTCTGCATCACACTAATCTCCATTTGGAACCATTCACTCTCCTCTCCTCCTACTCACACAGATGCCTTACTCCTTTGATAAAAACTTCTCTCTGCTTTTAGCAGCTTTCCTCCTACACCATATATTTGTAAGATCTTCTACAAGGCATCACTATCAACCCTGTCACATGCTTTCCCTAGATCCATAAATGCCACATACAAATCCATCTGTTTCTTTAAGTATTTCTTATGCACATCCTTTAAAGCAAACACCTGTTTCTTTAAGTATTTCTTATGCACATCCTTTAAAGCAAACACCTGATCCACATTTCCTCTACCACTTCTGAAACCACTTTGCTCCTCCCCAATCTGATGCTTTGTATGTGCCTTCACCCTCTCAATCCGTACTCTCCCATACAACTTACCAGGTATATTGAACAACCTTAAACCTATATAGTTTGAATTCTCACTTTTATCTCCTTTGCCTTTATACATTGGACTATATATGCATTCTGTCAATCTTCAGGCACTTCACCATGATCCATATATACACTGAAAATCTTTACCAACCAGTCAGCAACACAGTCACCCCCTTTCTTAATGAATTCAATAGTAAAGCCATCCATTCCAGCCACCTTGCCACATTTCATCTTTGGTAAAGCTTCCACTACCTTTTCTTTCTTCACCAAACCACTCTCCATAACTTTTAACTTCACATACCACCCCAATCCAAATTCCCTGCATCCAAATGCCCTATCATGAAACACATTCAACAGTCTTTTGAAACATTCACTCCTTCTTTCACTTCATCACTACCTGTTACCCCCCCCCCACTGATGTTCCTATATGCTCTTTTGTTTTTCATACATTAATAACCTCCTTCCAAAGCATCTTATTCTCCCTAAAGTTTACTGATGCTCACTCACCTCTATTATCATTCACCCACTTTTTCAACCCTTCTTCCTTCCTCTTGACATGATGCAAGAAGTGTAAGGCTGTAATGTTTGAGGTTAAGATGCATGAGCAATAATGGTAGAAATGTTACAAGAAAGACAAACAGGCAGCTGATATTAAGCATGCCCTTGAATTTGGTGAATCTAATTTATGGACCATACTGTGCAGAGGTCAAGGAGAGTGTCAAGAGTGGAACTTTAATGTAAGACCATATTCCTGAAGTTCAGTTATGGAGAGAGAGGAATGAATGTGAAGCACATAGACTGAACTCATGAAAATGTTCCTGTTGGCATGCTTGTGATGCAAGCAAAGGGCTGCAGTATATATAATGACTTGGTAGCAGAAGAAGGAGCAATGAAAACAATTCAAGCAAGTCCTGGTTGATTTGCAAATTTTAGGAAACGCTACAATTGCCACAATGTCAAGCTGACTGTTGAGGCTGCTTTTGCTAATGTTGTTGCTCCCTAAAATTTCCCCAGAACCCTCAACACCGTTATTGAGGAAGGTAGTTATTTTCCTAAGCAGATTTTTAATGTGGACAAGATCAGATTATTTTGGAAGAGAATGCCTTCAAGAACATACTTGTATGTTATAGTATTTTATATTTCCTAGTATATGTATACTATAGTATTTCACTTTCTTGTTAGTATTAGAATTCCCTAACCTCCATTAGTGACATTATTTAAGTTACGCAACATTTTCAAGATAGCAACTTATACATATATTTATTTATATTTATTTATTATACTTGTCCGCTGCTTCCCATGTCAGCGAGGTAGCACCAGGAAACAGAAAAAAAAAAGAAAGACCTATCCACTCATATACACACATATATACATATATGCACAATACATACATATACATAACATCATATACATATATACATACATACACATACACATGCATATAAACATATACTCCTGTACATATTCATACTTGCTCACCTCCATCCATTCCTGACGCCAAAATGCCCCACAGGAAATAGCATCGCCACCATCTGCATCAGCAAGGTAGCGCCAGGAAACAGAGGAAAAGGCCACATGCGCTCACAGTCTCTAGCTGTCATGTGTAATGCACCAAAACCACAGCTCCCTATCCACATCTAGGCCCCACATAGCTTTCCATGGTTTACCCCAGACATTTCACATGCCCTGGATCAGTCCGTTGACAGCATGTTGACCCCAGTATACCATATCATTCCATTTCACTCTATTCCGTGCATGCCTTTTATCCTCCTGCATGTGTGTGTGTGTGTGTGTGTAGGCATATATATGTGTATGTGAGTGGATGTGTCTTTCTTCATGTGTTTCCTGGTGCTACCTCACTAACTCGGGAAATGGTGATCAAGTACGAAAGAAAGTATATATACAGTGTATATACTTTGTTCGGTTTTTATTTTAACTCCTCTTTCTTTTATTTACACACTTCTGTATATTATATATCACCCCCCATGGAGTTTATCTAGGTTCAGTGTTGCCACTTAGGAGAACTTTGAGTTATTTATTTTTATATTTTCTCCCAAAATATGGCTTTTTAACTGTCATTTGTTTTAGAAATATATCATCATACCTGATTTCTTAAGTAAGTTTCAATTTTTTCTGTTGAAAATACCTGTAGGATACCAGTAAATGGTTTCAGTAGTGGCATTGTGAGGTAGCCTTGTTTTTCACCAGATCTATCCTCCCAAGTTTCCACAGGTTACTCACGTTGCACATAAGCTTTCATTTTTTCCACTTTCTGTTTCCTTTATTCACTCTCTATATATGACAGTTTAAGTATATTTAAGAGAAATTCAGGTTTGCTGTACTTAGTTTCTATGAAACTCCTTTTCTAGATATTAAATGGTAAAATAAAAACTGCTGCTTACATGGCATCAAATTGACTGTTGCTGACCCCACTAGATTTTATCCACTAGTCACCCAGTGTTATAGTTTCCCATTAAAGTTTCCACTAATTTTCTTCACAACCAGAATCACTTTATTATGTATGCAGTGCTCCAACATTCTGATGTACCAGACTACCAAATTCAAATCCCTAAGCCACAATGGGCCAATGAAGACTTGAAAAATATATGGACGATTTGCATCATATCTACCTCCTCCCAGCTTGACTGGTGGAACCCCCTGTGGCCACCTGGTTCACCTTAGATGTTGGTTCAGGGGGCCATACTACGTTAGTTGAAGAGTTAATTTATGTGTTAGGGTGAAGTTCATGTCTCGGAACACGACTTCCTTTCTTCAGTCCATGGAACAGGGGATGATTACCACCAAGATGCATTACCAGAGGAAGACATTCCATCAGCTCACTAAAGGTATTAATGGGAGGGGAAGCTTTCAGTGAGGGAATGATGGAAGAAATGTAACATTGTGAATACCATGCACAACATCGCTGGGTTGCAGGAGGAAATCAGACCTATGACAATTAACAGTGTGTAGGATAAGCTGTGACCTGAATATGTGCATCATGATTTCTCAGGTTGGGCAGGAAGAAAACTGCCCTAGCTCATACTGATAATTTTGACTTTTGTCAACAGTGTTGGCTTAGAAGAAATTGAGGAAGATATGGCTGAGGTACTGGAGTCACATTAGGAGGACTTAACCAGAGAGGGAGTTTTTCAGCTGGAGGCAGAAAAACTCTAAAAGGAAAAGGAAGAAGAAACTTAACGCACTGAGGGCTGAGTGGATATGTTTGAGCATATAGACAAGGATGCTGATCCCCTCACCAATAACATAAGTTCAAACCACAAATGTGCCCTGAAATTTTAAGGAGAGCTTACATATCTTTCCTGTGGTAACAATCAAAATTATCAGGAAAGAAAAAGGCATGCCACACAGCTAACAGTAAACAGTTTTTTCAAAAGGCTAAAAACAACTTCTCCAGTTGAAGCATTTGCTGGAGCAGGTGATTCAGGGGTGATATGTGCAAGCCTGTCACCTTCCTTTCCCCTCCCAGTAGCCCTCAATCTTCCCCCATTCCACTCCACCCATTTACTACAACCTGCTTTAGACATCAAGATTACCTCAAGTGTGGAAGGATTTCAATAGATCAAAGGGCTTATTATTTCATATTGTGACTTTGGAAATTGGTAATTTAAAGCCTGAACAAAAAATTTGAATTAGCATTCTGGTAGTTACCCTGACCTTCTTGTAGAAGGATCAAAGTTTTCATGAGTTTAAAGGTAATTTGCCTTTTAGAAGGGTCATAGTTTACTTATGTATGAGGTTAAATTCCTTTTTAGAAGGATCAAAGTTTACTTGTGTATGAGAAATTTCCTGTTGCACTATCAGACGTATAAGTATTCTGAGTTTTCATTTTTTCACATATTGACATAACCAACATTTGTTCAACATTTTCTATCATTGCAACGTTCAGTTTTGTTGTGAATTTGTCTTATAGTGATTGTGACATATTCACAGAGCTTTTAACCGTGGCTGTGTTGCATAATGTGCACTGGTGGGCCACACTTCCCTTGATTATTGTGTAAAACCCCAAAACCCTGTGTATAGGGCTACAGTCAGGAGAAACAAAATGAACTTCTGTAGAACAAGTTCCATAATGAGACTACGCTCGTCTTTGTCAGCTGACAGTGGTATATCCTCACTGACGGTGACTTTCACTTGTGGTGTAACCATAAACAGGCAGAGTTTGGTAACACCCTTTTCATGATTCTATAATAAACACAGTATGAAATGCATATTATTTGTACTTAGCCATTCAGTTGCAAATTGTACCTCGTACATGTTGAACTTTATGATAAGAAATGAGATCACATTTTTTTGATTTCTTTTAAGGCAAGTTCATTCAAAGCAAGGGAAACATGTTTTGTACATAAGTGAATAGCTTGCATTCCCTTTTGGAGGGAATTGCCACAGACAGGCAACAAGTAAACAAATGCTGAGGCAATCACTATTCTACTTTATGGGCTTCCCAATGGAATTTTTCTCTTCCATTTTGTTTTTGATTAATGCATTTTCCTCTAAATTATGAAGTGTTGGAAAGGTAGAATTTTTTTGTAATTCGTAACTTGAAGCAGTTATATTATGTTTGCTCCAGACCCTTTAAAGTTAATTTAACTTGTATGTGTGTTATGTCGTATGGATAGGCAAGTATTCTTTCGTGATTTTCTTTTCAGATTGCTTTTTTCAGTTTTTAAAAAGTGTGTCTTATAAAACAGTCACCATCACTACTTGATTTTTAGTTTATTTTTAAGGAAAGTTGCATTGTATTCTGTTACCTTTTTGTTTTCAGAGAATGCACTTTAGGAAAATAACAACACTTTTTTGCTTTGTCTCTGCATTGCATGTACTTTTTCTAGACACATAGCAGTGTGTTTTGCTTGCATGTTTAAAACAGAAGGGTGAACACAGCTGATATTGCATTACATCATGCTAAGTCATGGCTGTTTTTAGGTGTTAAATAAACATCTAATGTAGTTTTCTTCATGGATAGTGTTGATATAAGATTCAGAGCTCTGCAGCATTATATTTCCATTTGGATTAGTATTCTCCTTTTAAACCAACCTTGTATATAAACTGAAGTCAGTCACATATTCCAGGACAGTCAAATTTGCCTGTAGCAAACACCAACCTGGGTTCCATATCCATAAACCTAGGAGGATCTCAGAGGGCTGTCAGCCTACCAGCCTCATCTCCTGGCACATTCACTAATTCTGGCTCTCAGTCTATCAGACAGGTTTGTACTCATGAGTTTCATGATTCTTTTGTGACAGAAAGTATTGCATTTCTGCAGCATGTAATCATTAAAGCATTTTAATTGAAAAAAGCTACCTAAGAAATGTAGTTGTAGTTTTCCCACATGGGACGAAGACAAGAGAAAAACACTGTGGGGGGGGTATCATTGTGACAGAATTGCCCAGGATTCAAGAGAAGCTCTGAATAGGTTGGTGGGTAAATTACAGCAAAACAATGAAGGAAAATGATTAGTAAATGTCTCTGCATATCCATATCATCTTGCTGCATCTGCTTCAGCTAAGGCTCTGAGCCTGCACCTGCTACGTATTTCATTCTGTTAATAGGACACTTCCTTCCCCTTAGTATTGGACTTTGTTGGGTATTAGGCATTTTAGGTTACCCCGTTGACATAGCAGAAAATTGTCTCAGATGTAGCAACTGTTCATATGTATAAACATAAGGAATTGCCTAAGTTGAACAACTTAACATGTTTGCATTTGTCTCTCAAAAGGTTGTTTGAGGTTCACAGCCAAAAGAGCTTGTAGTGTTGTAGGGATGGATGATGTCCACATTGTAGAAGGGAAAAATTGACTCACATTAGTGTGAGGAATAAGGTTGGCTGAGGTTCACAGCCAAAAGAGCTTGTAGTGTTGTAAGGGTGAGTGATGTCCAGAGTGTTGATGGGATAGTTTGACTCGCATTTGACTGTGTAATATAGGTTCTGATGGGTGTATGGACTGCTGTATAAGATGCAGTTTTTTCCAGAAAGATATGTATAAAAGTTACCATGTGTCTTATATGCTGACTCCTAGATTCATCAGGATGTTGTCGACAGTAATAGACTGAAACCAAAAATTTCCCATTGCAGACACTGGTCCCTAGATGACCCCAGAATGAAATATATTTGATTATGGATTATTGAGTAAAGAAAACAAGAACAATAAATGTAAGTATAAAAATGTACCTTCCAAGAAGTCTTGAAAGGTACAGAAATTAATAGAAATGATATAATCAGGCCAGTAAATCACTTGACCTAAATGAGGCCCAGGGTCCTGAAGGAATGTTTACGGGGACTTGTTGGCCACTGACAATAGTGTTCCATAGCTCACTAGAGGAAATGGTAGTTTCAGACATGTGGAAGAGGACAAATTTTGTGCCTATATATAAGAAAGGTGATTAGGAAGAGGAGCTGAATTACAAGCTTGCCTCATTAATAATTGTGATTTGTAAAACAGTAGAAAAGATAATCACGGCCAGTCATTGTCTGTTTGCAAAGGAGAAACTACCTGACTAGGAGACAGCATGATTTCTGGGAAAGGAGGTCATGTATTATGAATCATCTAGGCTTCTATGACAGGATGATCAGATATCAAAGAGACAGTAATTTAGATTTAATGTTCCTGGACTGCCAGAGAGCCTTTGACATCATAAACACATTAGAAGTGGACTAAAAACAAGTTCCACATGAATGCAAGATTGACAGTTATGTAATGTACATGACAGTACAGAATAACAGTGTTGTTAAATGATCAGTATATGCATTGGTAACTATGCTCTAGGTCTGCTCCATGTTAAGATATTGTCATGTATACTCTATTTTTTCTGTGAGTAATTAGCATTACCGTTAAGCCTTAGAGTTCCCCTTATTCAGTTGATTATGCTGAGATAATTTACTTTCTGATGTTTCTTTGTCATGAAACTAAATTTTTTTTAAAGACTAATCATTTTCATTATTTTTTTAGGTTGCTGGTAGTGGTCTTGGAGTCGGTGGTGGAAACTTCCCTGTTAATAGTGCACTGATGATTGGTGACTATGTAACTCCTGGCTCCATTATCCTCCCTACACAGGGCATTCAGTTAGGATCTCATTCTGGCATTGGTGGGGTAGAGTGCTCACAGGCTCAGTGACCATCAGTACAACTATAGCCTAGCTGGTGTGGTGAATTTGCCTTGGTGTGGTCCAAATGCCTCATCAAGTTTATATGCCGTCTTTGGTTAAGTGCAATTTTGAACATGTGCAGGGATGAACATGTAGACATACCCATCATAAAAGGAAGGTTATGACAATAGATTTGTGTACTTACCAAGCATTTGGCCATGATCTTAATGTTAGGTATTTTAAGACAATTTGCAAAATTATTTAATGTAATTACATGTACACTCAAAGTCAGGTTTCTAAAGTGTTATGGAAATTATACAGAGCAGATTCTCCATGAAACTCTTTAAAGTATTTATAAAATTCACTCCGTGAAATCAAATGTAGTTTTAATTAATTAGGTTTTACTGTGATTGGCTCTGTAATATGTATAGGGTTTTGGGATGGTATGATTGAGTGTTTAGAATCATAGATCAGAGTTATGTCTCAGATTCATCGGTGTGTTTTAAACTTAATTGATGAGATACTCAGTAAAACAAAATGACTTAGATAGTTTAGTGATTTTTAAGAAAACATTTTTCCCCAGTTTGGAGAAATGTACCTTTTAGGTCATAATAATTGTTCCCTCATTTGTTGGAGGGATTATTGTTGAGATTGAATTTTTCTCAATGGAATATCAACAGGATACATTTGTGAAGTGCAAACTACCCATACTACCATTTTGTCACTGATAGGTGTCAGCTGAAACTGAGTTATTATTTTGGAGGTAAGAAGGAATATGGATTTTCTTGGACCCACTCTTTGTGCTAGGCTTGTTAAGGATTAAATGAATTGATTTACAATAAAGATTGCAATTGAACTTCAGTGTGGAGTGATGTCATTAAGATAATCTGAATATGCATAGATTATCTTAAATGTTTTTTTATAATGAAAATGTCATATATAGGAAAATGAAAGTTTATCAGTAAATGTTGATTAGAATTTGCAAATTTGATATACCTGTAACAGCTTGATACAAAATGGATAACATCATTGCACATAATTTCAAATTATCTTGTAATGTTTTTATTGGTATTCATTTTCTTTTGGGTAATTATTTAATATTCAAAATGGACTGTGAAGTAAAAGATTGGAATTCAGTCATTCAATGACATCATTGTTAATGGTTAACAAGGCTAGTTTACATTTGACATAAGACAAATGTATTGGGTTTACAGTTCCTTGTTAAGTTGAAGGATTAACGATCATTGGTACACATAGCTCAACCATAAGGCTCAGTTCATATGATTATAACTGCACCTTCAAGATAACAGTGTTTGCATATTGAGTCACTGTCTAGCAATAACTGTGCTTTGGTGGTTTTCTAACCCAGAAGCAGTTGCTGTCCTGTAACTCAGGAGTTAACAGTTGTCCAGAATGTGTCTCATAGACACTAGTTTTAAGGTTTATAAAAGCGATTCCTATGGAATTGTTATGCTTTCATCTCCACAATAGTTTGGTTTCTGAACAAGTTTATATGGAATTGTAACATTGATGATGATTGAAATGGCAAGAAAGGTAGAATGATAACTAGTTCAGTTACCAAAAATGGAGTGAACATTTCTCTAACTGTAATAGTAATAATTAGGTTGGTTTTACTTTTGATAGGGTTGGGAGAAATCAAGAAGAGAAGGAACTGTCCTTCCTATGTTGATTACACATATTCATGTGCAAAGAATATTTCATGTCAGCATTTTGCTGTGAGGAGAAACACAATTAAAAAAAAAAAAAATAGTATCAAGGAGGAAGTATTGTTTAATCATAAATCCTTACTGTAGAAAAAGTCATTATAATGAAAGGCAGCTGAAATAAGGTATGTAAAACATAAGTTGGATTATTTAAGAATATAATATACATCAAAATAAGGAATGCTTGGGAGCACTTCAAATGGAATTATACTTTCCCTGAAGATGGAAGTTCTATTACGGGATGAGTGGCAGATGTGCCAGAACAGTGTTTTTCCATCATCCCTTGACAGTTCATTTCTCTGGTCTTGTTCATATTGTAACATTCATTTCATGATTTTCCACATATTATCAGGATGCATTACCTTGCATATTGATTCCTTTATAATATGAGGTAACTCAATCTTTTCCTTTATGCATGTTTCATATGCAGTTTCAGCAATTGGATTTTTTACCTGACAAACTAAAATCATATGTGTAATTGATTGCAATAGATTTCAGGCATTTTTCTAGGGGAAGAAATTGCTTATTTGAGGGAATATTCAGTGATCAAGGCGTTCTTCATGCACCAATTTGTTGTAAATGTGAAAACTATGAAAAAAAGTAAAGGTGATGTACGTCTGTGGTAGAATGCAAGCAGTGGCCAATTCATGTATAATTTCATTCATGTTCTCCCCACCTTTCAAGCTGGTAAGGAATGCACAATTTCCCTGAGATGATTTTTTGGTTTCTTATATTAATCTGATTGTTGTTGAAGAGACCCAACAGCAGTGGTTTGAAACACATGTAATTCTGCTAACTGATGTTGTTGTTACACAAATGTAATTCATACCAACTAAGCAAGAAAAGGTAAGAGGACTTCTTAATTTCTGTGCAGTGGTTTGTCTTCATTTACAATATAAATTTTGCAGAATTTTATGTAATTTTAGTTACTGCATTTCTTTGTACATATGGCCATATATATATATATATATATATATATATATATATATATATATATATATATATATATTTCTTTCTCACAA
>JAYMFT010207708.1:0-11561 GCA_038088735.1 Panulirus argus | reverse complement strand
AGAGATAATATATATATATATATATATATATATATATATATATATATATATATATATTTAACTTTCAGGGTATCAGTCTTGCTGGCCTCTCACCCCCTACATTTGGGGTCTAGGATCTTGGGTGTCTTATTTTTTAATTTTTTATTTAATTTAATCTTAATTATTTTGATTATTTAATTAGATGTATAAGAAGGATAAATATCTTTGAAATTGTATTCTGAAAAATTTTTTTTTGGATATGCACGTGAAAATGATGATAGCCAATAAAGCCAACATTCAGGATGACAATGCTTCATACATGAAATGTGCATGAAAACCCCAGGAGGGTAAAATATAATGTTAGGTTGATTGCATGTGGAAACCATGAAGGTTTGAGAAAAGTTTGGGAAAATGCATTGAGGCCAGGGTTTTTGTCTTGGATGTACACTATTATTTAAACAAAAGACATTCAGGAAGTAAATAGATGACTTGCAAGAGAAACAGTTTATCACGTAAACATCTGTGATAAGAGTAATCAGCAGTTCAGAAACAGATAAGTATGTGATTGAGTTCATAAGTTCTTAGAGTTTCAAAAGTATTCAAAACTCTTTCACACAAGAGCTTGGAAAAAAAAAATGGGTTTCCAAAAGCACATAAGAGGGACTACTTTGGTGGCTTGAGAATTATCTAGATGTAAAAGAATGTAGGATACATGCCTTTTCAAGCATTATTAGGATAACCAGAATGTTCTTTGTGCCTGGTCATGTTGCCACTTTTGTACCAGTTACTTCTTTATACCATTGACTTAGCAAGAGGACCTGAATCATGCTTGAATATGTTTATGGATGATGCAAAAAATCTTGAGAGGAGTAAGATTGTCCAGGACTGCAGCTACATACAAAGAGAGATTGCTGTGGTTTCTCTTTTGATTTATATTATCCGATTAGAGAATGGATAATTAAGAAAGTGTAACAAGAAAAAGACAACAGCATAATGCTGTAGATACCCTGCACAAAGGTACTTGGGTATTACATGATACTTTAACAGATTGGAGTGAGTCATAGTTATCTAGTGGTTGCGATTAGAGACCTTATTGGTAGTGTGATAAGTGGGAGAATGGTTGTTATGTCAAGGGCATTACAGTGCTGCATGTGGAGGTTTGGTGTTGGCAGTAGTAGTACATATTGTGATCTTGAGGTGCTCACAGTTGTTCCTAAACGGTGCGTGATTGATGAAGGAAAATTGATACATCAAAATTTGCTTGTGCACTTTCATTCCAGAAAATTTAACCAAATAGAATAAGCTATAGAAGCCTTGATAGTTTTTTGAAGATTGTTTACATATTTTTTCTGTAGGTAGGTAGTAGTTGGTAGGCAGCTTCAAATTTTCAATAGGTAGGTAGTAGTTGGTAGGCTGCCACCAATCAGGAAGGTATATTACTGGTACTACCCACTTGAGTATTAGGAGGGTTAGTGACAGTTGCATAGTGACCCAACACTTCAGTGGTAGTCAAGGTGCATTCCTCTGTCCCAGGTAGTTGTCTTTTCTTTCTGCTTCACGAACATGTGAACTGCATTCTGTCCACAAACATACTAACTCTCCATATAACATATAACACTTAACTCACACATTTCATTCTTTGTAACACTAGCTTTCCTTTGTTGAGCACTATGCACAAGCCCTGCCTTTTGGTAGGGTAGGAGCAATAGATAGAGGTGTTAGGTAGGTATATTAGGTGGTAGTAGTTGGTAGGAACATCAGACAGGAGCATTTAAATAGTAGTAGTTGGAGGTTGGAACATTAGGCAAGAATAATAGGTAGGCAATAGGTTAGTAGTCGGAAGGAATACAAGGTAGAAGCCTTTGGATACACTGTGCTAGAATTGCTTTCTGCCAGTGGCCTGTTTAGGATGAGACACTAAAGGCTAAGAAGTGGCACAGGAATTTACCAGTTATGAAGACTTTTGCCATGCCCTCCCCCTTAAGGGAGTTTGTGGAAGGAACAAGCATCAGAGATATATATAGATAGATAGATAGATATTTTCTGTAGTAGTTATTTATGAATGAAGCATAAATGTTCAAGAGTTATTTTATTTTACCTTTTTTTTCTTACACAGCTCACCTGTCCTCAAAATGTTCCTCTGGGATTGGATCACTGGTGTGCTGGGATATCTAGGTAAGGACCACTGTTTAGCATCTTAGTTTATAACTGTTTGGTTAATCTGGGAACTGATCATATTGTTTTTATTCTTAAGAGCATCCATAAGTTCTTTTTTGATTCTCATTTCCAAGATAAGATTTTACTGTTAATGCCATGAATAATACATCCTTTTTTATATCTCAGTTGTAGAAGATGATGTGTAAGTTGATACAACTAAATATTCCCATCAAATGTATACCTATTACACTCATGACTGGATCTTGTACACCTATAATGTTTACCCTTTTTCCCTCTGAATGATCAAGAAATTATTCAACTAATCTCTTCTACATCTTGAAAGAACGAATTTCAACATAACTATTTAAGAAGCTTCTAAGGAAGGTATAGATCAGTTCAAAAAATATTACTTTACACTTATCATGCTTAGAGTTTGGGCTGCCAACTGAATACAGCAATCTTTACATAACAACAGTTAAGTTACAAAAAAAACTGTTACTATTTGATGTTATGTGATATGCTACATTTTTTAGCACTAGTGTTCCATATCTAACATAGATATACTTGAAACAACTGAACCCAAGAACTCCTTACCAAAGGATTACATGTGTTGATTTAGATATTATTGAAATGAAAATGTATTTATTGAAAACTTATCAAAAATGTGATGATGATGGTTTAAGGTGACTTGCTCTTACACTAACAGAAGTGTCGATGTGATACTGGGAATCATTTCACAGCATGTGCTAGGAGTGGTGGTATAAAAATGCTTTAAAAACTTTTTTTTTCAAAAACAGCATGACTACACCTTCACATTACTGCTTTTTTGTTAATTGTAATATTATGTTCATTTTTTTTTAATTGCTTTCCTTATTTATTTTAATCCTGGCCTTGATTTGGCCTTTAATATGTAGCAGAAGCTGAAGTGGGCATTCATATGTGAATGTGTCACTTAAATTCATGGTTTAAAGTATGCCAGCTGGTTTGATTGTAACAAATATTGATATATCATTAGACAGGTTGTTAACTGTTTTCTCATGTTTAAAGTGTTTGCAAGACCTATTGTAATGTTTTAAGTCAGAGGAATGAAAGCTTGCCAGCTTAAATTGAGACACTATTTTTTGTCATTTTCAGTGCTCTAAGAGCTTCATTGAATTATATTTCTTAGAAATAGTCAGGATAATCTGCAGTGGATGCAGTTTTGTTCTTAAATATGGGTAATTATCTACAGATGTACTGTCTGCTTGAAATGTTTCAAGTATGTGTGAAAGGTTTTGGATTATTTTACATATAAGCCAACCAAATTCAGAGTAATTACGAAACATCTTTCTTTGAGGGCTGATGACTCGCAAACTCAAGTGTGCCTTTGTAGGATTAGAAAAGTCCGGGAAAACATGTTTGTTGACACAACTGCGTGAGGAGGGTTGGATAGCACCTGTGACATACAAGTCCAGTGAGTAGGTGATGGTCTGGTTGGCTGCATTTACCTATGTTTTACTGGTAAACCTTTTGCTTTTATGTAGGTTTAATTTTCTTCTGTAAATCACTTTTATGTTTTGCAACTGCAGTGTAGCATGGGTCATCATCCTTTAACTTACTGTGCTAAAATTGGTTATATTTTTAAATTAAAGGTAATTAGTAATGGTCACAGGTAGAAAAGTTAAGCAGACAGTTCTTAAAAGTACTCTAATTGCACTGTAGCACTGATTATACTTTAGGTTACATAGTGAATTAATTGTATTAATAACATGTTCGATTAAGGCTTGCAGTGTTTTACTGTAATGAACTAACAGCCAACCAGACTGCCAGCCAATATTCATCCAATCTAGTTATCCTGAATGAGACAAAATTAATTTAGAATTGGAGAGTATAGTTTGTTTTGACAGGACTTGTGTTCCAGAAGAACTTTCTGTAGTGTATTTTGTTTAAAAGTATGATTATTTTGTTTGGTCTGCATACTCCATTTTGGCTGGCAGGTCTGTGGAAGAAGAGTGGCAAACTCCTGTTCCTGGGTTTAGATAATGCTGGAAAGACCACTTTGCTCCACATGCTGAAAGATGACCGTATGGCCCAGCATGTACCCACACTCCACCCAAGTATGTATAATATATTAAAATCCATGACAGTGTTTTGTGTTTAAGCTTTGATGAGTTGCATGTGTACCTGTTTGCATGCAATTATTCATATTATCTTCATATTTTTTATATCATTTGTGCATTTTCCAGGTACTTTTGCACCTCATTCATTATTCTTTAAACCATATCATTCTTTTCCCTTTTATTGTGTGTAATTATCAGTTTGTGCTTATGATTATGGAGCATTTCACTTGTGGAACTCCATCTGTTATCTTTTTTGAGTATTTCATTTTCTAGGGTATCTTTCATGTGTCCACCACTCAGATATAATTCTCTCTTCACTCCTTACTACTTCTCTTCAACCTCCAGCTGTGACATCTAGTTGTGACATCCCTTTACTTTGAAGATCTGGTCACTATCACAGCTCTTGGGAAACATGAAGATGGTTATCACCCCTTTATAACCTTCCTTCAAGTTTAGGTCATTCATGGGCTTCTTTTCTGTCTCTCCATAGCTTGACCTTCTCTATTCTGATGCCTGAATTTATGCTTGTTATTGGCCATATATTTTTCCCACCAGTTCTGCCCTTTCACTGACTCAGTATCCTCATTGTGAATAGCTGTCTTTCATCACCCTCTGTCTTATTCATTCATATCTTTTCCCTTTTCTTCTTATTAGGAATGTACTGTAAACCCCTGATTTAATTGATTAATAGGGGGAAAGGGGTGTCCATTAATGCCAAAAGTCCATCAAATCAAATGTAACCTATGGGCCATTTTTAATATGATATACAGTATACAGTAATATAATATACAGTTCACATGCTTTCTTTTTTTTAACTCCTGTATCACTTGATACCGTTTTGAATTGTAAGGATTGCAAAATTATTCAGTGAAAAAACTCACAATTATCTGTATACAACCAGACTGCACTATAGCTTGAGGCAGACTGAGACCGAAACAAAGCGAGTCTACCCCATGCTACCAAAAACAAGTGTGATATGAAAATGCACATGGTACAGCACTTGAGATTTTTTCTTTTTTTTATTTTTTAAAATTGTTATTGACTAATGTATTATTTGCCCGGTCCGTTAAATCAGAAATCCATTTTATTGGGGTCTGTTAAATCAAGGGTTTACTGTATGTTACTGTTACTAGTGGCTTGAGTATCATGAGGGGTACTGATGGCTGTGCATTGAGCCAGAACTTGAGTGGCTGTCATGTGTCATTCCATTGGCCCTGGTATTTTTCTTTTTTCTTTTTTCCCCCATCCACATGTGGGCAGTTGGATTTCAATCTAAAAACATAAAGTCTCTTCTCGTACATATCAATTGACAACATGTAACCCATACAACTCATTCGTCATAACTGCAATGAGTGCTCTGTGCTAGCCTTGCCTTTTGCCAAAATCATGTTAGCACTTGTAAGTACTCTGTCTGATTTTAGTTTTGCTTCTCGTACTGAGCATATTTCTTCACTCTTTTTGGACATTTGCAGCATCTTAGAATGGGGAAGCAGTAACTTAAATAATACTAAAACTCAGTATTTCTCTATATCTCTTTAAGAGTTGCTTATTCAGTTTTAAAACAATGCAGTTCAACCCTGTAATAAAATAAACATGTTGAGCAAAATGTTCCTCTACTCTGTTCTGGAAACACCACATAATCAACATCATGAAGTCTGCTTCCCAAAGGCTAAGTGTTTTGTAGGTGCTGTAATTATTTTTCTTGTGAACAACCCTTGCTGAAGTCTCTTCCCTCTTTCATCTTTTTCTGAAACCTTTAAACTTTTATGAGTCAGGTCTACAAACAACTTTGGACCCCTATTCAATTTTTTTTTTTCCTTTATTCCTTTCCCAAAGATGGCCCTATGTTGGGGAGTCTACCCATACCCTGTAGGTCACTATAACAAAAGAAAAAACTAACACATCCTTTAGGTTTAAGCATTTTTTTCATGATACTCAGTATATTTTGTAATTCTTTTCTGCTGCTAAATTTAGCCATGTGTCGTGTTCCCAATTATTTCCATTGGCAGTTTGATGTTCTTTGTTCTTCTATGGATCAGTTTGCTCCTTTAACACCTTTGGTGCCTGTCCTACCATGTATAGGATTTGCTGTCACTTTCAAACCAGTTAATTCAACCTTGTTGTTACTCACCTTTTACTGCTAGTTTGTTACCCAGTTTTCTAACTTTGGGTCTAGATGATTCCTTTTGCTCCTCTGCTAATTAATCTCATAGAATGTATCACAAGTGAAGATTTGACAAGAATATATAGCACAATAGCTTAGTTGAAGGTGCAAGATATGATTGATCTCGGAGCTGGTTAGATGGGAGTGAGAATTGATTAAGCCTTGAGACATTGCAGAGAAAGATAACGTAATATTTGAGATTAGATATAATAGAATAATTTTGTGTGTGAGGCTGATAAGAATAGAGACTTTGGTCACTACAAATGACCTTGATGAACAAAGTGAAGAGGTAGAAAGTGTTTGTATTAGCTTTGAGGTGCACGCTACTTGCACACTGGATGTGAGTGCATGTTACTCGCACATTGGATATGAGTTTTTAAGGATGTGTATGAGTGAAACGAGAGGCTGTATGACCTGATTCGTGTATGGATTTGGGATTTAAGTTTATTATGTAAATAAATAGCTAATTAATTAGTATCTCATGGGTTTGTGTTGATTTATCTTGCTTTTCTATAACTTCCATGATCTTGATCATTTTATTAAGATAGATTATATAGATTATATGCAAGGATGAAGTAGTTGATGCTGACTGAAGGATGGTGGGATTGTGGGTTTGTGTAAATGTCAAGTTTGGCTGCTGAAGTGTTTGAGGAACAGTAGTGAAGGCTGCCTTATGCAAAGTGGGAGTTAATTTCTTTAATTGATAAAATGTCATTTAATTCTTAAATTAAAACATTTCAGCCTTGTCCTTATTTGAAATTGCCTAATCACCTCTTGCTTTGCATGGTACAAACAAATAATAATTGTACATTTACAGCTTCAGAAGAACTGAGTATAGGACAGATTAGATTTACCACATTTGACCTGGGTGGTCATCACCAAGCACGGAGAGTGTGGAAGGACTATTTCCCTGCTGTAGATGCCATTGTCTTCCTTATAGATGCAGCAGATCGAGGGAGATTTGCAGAATCAAAGGTTGGTATAAATTGTTAGGATATCTTAAAGGTAATACTATAATGTGCACGTAGTTATTGAAACTGCACCAATTAGGTGAGAGCCGGTCAGACTAGTGTGATATGCTCAGAGAATAACATGAATGATTAGGGCTGTATCATCATTGTCTAACATAGAGAATCAGGTTAAGGTTATCATTTCAGCTCCTTGCATCCACTGTATGAGGTTTCCAGTTTCCATATAAAATTGAATTTGTTTATAAATGATCATCCCCTGTAAGCTTGTCATTTCATGTTATAGAATTCCAGTTTTGGTTAGGATAGGTAGAATTAGGCTTTAGTTGTTTAGACATGGATGGGGGTTACTGCTAATATAGGATGGAATGTTTTAATGAATTGAGTTATCAAGAATAGATAGGGTTAATCAGAAAAATGTTAGAGGTGAGGTGAAAAATAAAGATGTGGAGGAGTGGAAAATGGATAGCAAGAATTTCAAATCAGGTGTATGGCAAGAGATGTTAAATGATGTTAAAAGCAGTAAAGGATTTGTACTTGTTAAGAAATCTCAGAATAAAAAGAAAATTTTGTTACATTGCATGGTGTTGGAGAAGGCAAAAAGTGAAGTAAATAGGAAAGGGGAAAAGGACTTACTTGGACATTTTTACCTTTTATAAGGTGAATAAAAGATTAAATACTGGAACCTTTCTATAATGAAAACTATATTTCTGTGAAAGTCAAATGTGGTGTGAATAATTAATTCAGGATGAATTGGAAAGGTATCAAGGTTATGTAAAATATGAGTAATATTGCAATAACATAATTGAAATTCGGGGCTTGAGGATGCAGTGGTGAGTAGAATAATGAAGATGGCAGTTGAAAAAAAATTGAGTTTGTGGAATATTGTAGCATCAAAGTATTTATATGCCTTATGGGTTGAAAGTTGAAAATATCTCCATTGTAACATGTTACCTTCTTGATAGATTAGTTTGTACAAAGAACAGGAGCTAAGCAAGGAGTAGCAGTATTCCTGAAGCAGTTGTTGGAGTGTGTAATAGAAATGTAAGGAAGGAAATTCTAGATTCGTGGGAAAAACTGAATGTGGATGGCGAGAGATAGATGATTATGGGTGCTTTAGCACCTGGCCATAAGAAAAATATCATGAAAGATGAGTGTTTTGGGAGCAGCTGAATGAGTGTGTCAACAGTTTTGACATAAGAGGTATTAGTGATGGGTGATTTAAATGCAGAGATAAGTAATGTGGCAGTTGAGGGTATAACTGGGGCATATGGTATATTCAGTATCATGAATGGAAATGGTGAAGAGCTTGTAAAGTGTGCTGAAAAAAGGCTGTAATTGGGACTATGTAGTTTAAAAAGAGGGATCCAACTGTGTAGTTTAAAAAGAGGGATCCACACAAGTTTATGTATGTGAATGGGAGAAAAGGTCAATGGGCATTATTATATTAGATATGAAATGACAGGTGTGTAAAAAAGGGACTTTTGGATGTACATGTGCTGAGATGGGCAGTTGTTGGGATGTCTGATCACTGTCTTGTGGAGATGAGAGTGAGGATTTGTAGAGGTTTTTGGAAAAAGAGGAAACTGTTGGAGAGAAGAGTGGTGAGAGTAAGTAAGCTTTGAAAGGAGACTTGTGTGAAGAAATACCAGCAGAGATTGATTGTAGAATGGCAAAAGGTGAGAGTAAATGAGGCGAGGGGAGTGGATGAGGAATGGGAGGTATTTAGGGAAGCAGTGATGGCATGTGCAAGAGATGCATATGGCATGCAAAAGGTGGGAGGTTTGGCAAATTAGTAATGAGTGGTGGGATGAAGAAGTACAGTTGCTAGTGAAAGAGAGGCGTTTGGGCAGTACTTACAGAGAAGGAGTGGTAATGATGGGGAGATGTATAAGAGAATGTTGCAGGAGGTCAAGAGGAAGGTGCAGTGGTTGAAAAAGAGGGCAAATGAAAGTTGGAGTGAGTAAAATTAAACTCTAGGGAGAATAAAAAGATGTTTTAGAAGGAGGTAAATAATGTGCGAAAGTAAAGAGAACAAATGGAAACATCGGTGAAGGGGGCAAAAGGGAGTGATAACAGGTAGTGATGAAGTGAGGAGATAGAGTAAGTATTCTGAAGGATTGTTAAATGTGTTTTGTGATAGCATAGCAGATGTAGGGTGTTTTGGTTGGGATGGTATGCTAAGTGAGAGAGTCATGGAGAGTGGTTTGGTGAAGAAAGCCTTGCATAAGATGAAATGCAGCAAGGTGGCTGGAGTGGATGTTATTGCTGTTTTTATTTTATGAAGAGAAGGGTAACTTTGTTGTTGATTGGCTAGTAAGGATATTGTAAGTGTGGATCATGGTGAGATGCCTGAGGATAGGCAGAATGCATGTATAGTGTTATTGCTTAAAAGCAAGGAGGATAAAGGTGAGTGTTTGAACAACATAGGTGTAAGTTTCTTGAGTATACCTGGTAAGTGGTATGGGAGGGTATTGATCGAGAGGGTGAAGGCATGTACATAGCATTAGAATGGGGAGGAGCAGTGTGGTTTCAGAGGTGGTAGAGGTTATGTGGATCAGTTGTTTACTTTAAAGAATATGTGAGAAATATTCAGAAAAACAGATGGATTTGTATGTGGCATTAATGGATCTTGAGAAGGCATATGACATGGTTGATAGGGATGCTTTATGGAAGGTCTTTAGAATATATGGTGTTTTTTTTTTTCTTTTATGGACAAAAGTCCACATTAAGGCCAGGCCCCAATTGAAATATTGAGAGAATTAAGAAATGGAAAAAGAAAAGTAGCTTTTATCAAGGGTGCAAGACTTTTGTATGAGTAGGAAGAGATGAAAGTGAATGGTTCCAAGTGAAGGTTGTTGGGTAGTGAGGGAGGTAAATGTGGGAGTCTTGGAGAAAGGGCAAGTATGCAGTCTGTTGGGGATGACAGGGCTAGGAAGTGAGTCAGTTGTTGTTTGCTGATTATACTGAACTGGTGAGAGATTCAGTTGAGAAACTGCAGAAGTTGGTGACACTGTTTGGACAAGTGTGTGTAAAAGGAGAAAGTTGAGAGTGAATGTGAAAAAAAAAAGGAAGGTTATTAGGTTTAGCAGGGTTGAAGTACAGGCAGTTAGCTTGGGGTGTGAGTTTGAGTAGAGAAAAATTGGAGGAAGTGAAGTGTTTTAGATATCAGGTAGTGGCCATGGCAACAGATGGAATCACGGGTGGAGGAGGAGGCAAAGGTTTTGGGAGTGCTGAAGAATGTGTGGAAAGAGAGAACAGTATCTGAGAAGGCAAAAATGGGTATATCTGAAGGAATAGTAGTCCCAACACTTTTCCAAACTTGGTCACCAACTTCTGCAGTTTCTCATCGAATCAGCCACCAGTGCTGTATAATTGGCAAACAACAATTGATTCACTTCCCAGGCCCTCTCATCCCAATAGAATGCATACTCACCCCTCTTCAAAACTTATGCATTTACCTCCCTAACAACCCCATCCATAAACAAATTAAACAACCATGGGGACATTACACACCCCTGCTGCAGACCAACCTTCACTGGGAACCAACCACTCTCCTCTCTTCCTACACGTACACATGCCTTACACCCTTGTTAAAAACTTCTCACTACTTCTAGCAGCTTACCACCCACACCATATGTTCTTAATACTTAACATAAAACATCTCTATCAACCCTGTCATATACCTTCTCCAGATCCATAAAAGCTACATACAAATCCATCTGTTTTTTTAAGTATTTCTACATACATTCTTCAAAGTAAACATCTGATCCACACATCCTCTACCACTTTTAAAACCACACTGCTCCTCCCCAATCTGATGCTCTGTACATGCCTTCATCCTTTCAATCAATACCCTCCCATACACTTCTCCAGGAATACTCAACAAACTCATACCTTTATAGTCTGAACACTCACCTTTATCCCCTTTGCCAGGAAATAGACAAAGAAAGACCCATCCACTTATATACACACATATACATACACGCACATATATGCACCTATACATATCAAGATATATACATACATACACATACATATACATATATACACATGTTTATATTCATACTTGTTCACCTTCATTATTTATATATATATATACATATATACATATATTTATATATATATATATATATATATATATATATATTTTTTTTTTTCATACATATTCGCCTTTTCCCGCATTAGCGAGGT
>JAYMFT010207687.1:0-11561 GCA_038088735.1 Panulirus argus | reverse complement strand
TACATATTTACACTTGCTTGCCCCCATCCACTCCTGATGCCACCCCACCCCACGGGAAATAGCATCGCCACCCCCCATGCCGGCGAGGTAACGCCAGGAGACAGATGGTGAACATGTTGAGGTGGGTTTGTATTGGGAAGATTGTTGTTTCATTGTGGTGTTGAGTATTTGTGGTTGCTAGGCAGCCATTTATTGTTTAGAGTGCATTTTGTGGGGGTTTGCAACATTGTTATATTTGTTTTTGAGAGGGTGGAAGACTAGGCAGGTAAGGCATAGATTAAAGTGGAGTGGATGAAATGTTTATATAAGATGTTGAGGGATTCTTTTTCTTGTCCAAATCTGATGCCAGTTAGTGCTCTGAAGGCATTAAATATGTGTTACTTTTGTGTTTATGTTCTTGATGTGGGAAGTAAATGCCATTTGTAACTTATCCCTGCAGGATGTGTATTTTGTGGAAATCTTAGCTGATAGGTATGAAACACACAGACAATAATAGTTGAGTGAAACACTTTGACTGGAAAAGTTATATCAGTTACTCAGAATTAAGAAGTATTTTGGAAACACATACCAGTTGGAGGAGTAATGTCTGAAATATATTTTTAAGTTTAGTATATATACTGGACATGCTGGGTATTAATTGATGTATTTAATCAAAACAGTATAGTTGAAAATAGTGTTGCTTTTAGTTACATCATATGAAGTACTATGTCTGCATTAGTTGATCTCTGTGCAAAAGTTTCACACAAATGATGTTCTGTATGAAAATATTGAGTTTTCTTTTAATATGGTACCGAGTAAAGAAACATACAAGAAACAGTAGCTAATTTGCAGCTTCTGAATGTGAGAATGGCTAGTTTTCAGCATACTCTTAAAATCAACACTCACAGATCATGGTAAAGAATCAGAATAGAATCAGGATCAATTTTTTTTTTATTCAGTGGTACTCCATTGGTATATTATCCCTTCAGTATTACATGACTTCGACTAAACAAGGAAGACATAACAGAGGTGTAGAAAATGCATTATGGTATCAGATATACAGTTTTATTCTTGTAAGGTTGTCATCATAGTACAGTATCCTTATCTACATTCAGCATTATTTTCTACTGCTTTCTAGTTTGTTAGTTATCATATTTAGTACATTTTTTTAGTTTTACTTTAAGGAATATCCAATTTGAACTTTATTTACTACATATATAAAAACATTATGCTCAGTAAACTATTTTATAAGGTTTTGTTTAAGTATTCTGAGCTAATTTCTTGATTTAATGCTGTGGTTGTAGGCTGCCACCAAATATTACTAGTACTACCCACCTGGTATTGGAAGGGTCATCGATGGCTGTGTTGTGAGCCAACACTTCAGTGGTTTTCAAGTTTCAATCCTTTGAACCAGGTAGCTGTCTATTCTTTCAGCCTCACCCACACGTGGACTGCTGGCATTCTCCCCGCAAACATACAATCTCTACTTGCCACACTTAACGCTTGACAAACACATAACTCACACAGCTCATTCATCCTAACTCCAGATATTTCTGCAGTGAGTGCTATGCACTAGCCCAGCATTTTGGTAAAATGTTAGGAACAGTAATTAGAAGCAGTAAGTAGGAACATTAGACAGGAGCATTAGGTAGAAACACTAGGTAGAAGTAGTAGGTAGGAACATTTAGCTTGGAGCATTTGGTTGAAGTAGTAGGCTGGAACATTAGCTAGACACAGTAGGTAATAGTATTTGTTGGGAACATTAAGTAGGAGCTTCTGAACTGTGCTAGAGTTGCTCTCTGCCAGTGGCACACTGAGGATGAGGCACAAAAGGCTAAGAAGCAGCACTGGAGTTCACCAGTTTGGGGACTCTTTTGCTGTGGCTACCCACTTAAGGGAGTTCCAAAGGAAACAGCTGTCAGAAATATAGGTATATGGATAGGTAGTGCTCTCAGTTCACAGCCCATAGAATGTGGGATTGAGCTTGTGGCACGGCAGCATTGGCAGGATGGTGTCACTCAGTTATGTCCTTGAAATAGCAGAATTTTCTTGCTTTGCATGAATCACCTTACAAAAGGGGGAGACAGCATTAAGGATGTTGGTGCATTTATTGAAAAAGCTCTTACAGTGATTTACAGTGTGTTGGAAGTTTTATAATGTATCAAAATTATTGGAAGACTATGTCTTACAGCCCAGGTCTAGTGATAGTTTTTTTAAAGGATAATATGTATATTAAATGTTTATGGTTTAACATTTTCAGTAATCAAGCTATTTGTAGTTTGTAGTTAAAAATTTCCAAAAGTTATATGTTAAATTAGTATTATATGAAAAATCAAGTTAGGTAGGTAGTAGTTAGTAGGCATTCAATGACCAGGGAGGTATATTAACAGTACTACCTGCCTGGGTATTGGGAGGGTTAGTGATGGCTGCATAGTGAGCCAGCACTTCAGTGGTGTTCAAGTTGCACTCCTCTGACCCAGATAGTCGTCTTTTCTTTCTGCCTCACCCACACGTGGACTTTGACATTCTGTCCACATGCATACAATCTCTTTTTGTAATACATAACACTTGACAAAACTTAACTCACACAACTTATTTTCATAACTCAAGATTTTTCTGTGGTGAGCACTATGTGCTAGTGCTGCCATTTGGCAAAATGGTAGGAGCAATAGATAGAAGGAGTAGTTAGAAATGTATAGGCAGGAACATTAGTTGGAAGTAGTAGGAATGAACAGTAGGCAAGAGTAGAAGTACTCAACAGGGGCATTAGGTAGGAGCCTGTGCAAACACTGTGCTAGAATTGCCCTCTGCCAGTGGTCTGTTAAGGGTTAGACACTAAAGACTAAGGAGAGGCACTGGTGTTAACTAGTTATGGAGACTCTACTGTCATGGCCACTCCCTTGAGGGAGTTCCAGTTGGGAACAGGTGTCAGAGATATAGATAGTCAAGTTATTTAGAAATATTTTTCTGTTTATACATAACCGGTCTAGCTATCTGTTTGTTATTAAATTCATTTCCATTCACATGGACTGAATCAACTGCGTATAGGTGTGGTTTGCACCTTTTGTGGGATTGAAGCCTGCAGATCTAGAATGCCTGAGCCCACCCCTACAGGCTGACAAGGGCAAGGATAGAGTTGCTACACCTTTTCGTACTTGGATTTGTTGGTTTTAACCTGCTGACACAACAAGATCTGAGTACTATGTAAAGGACTGTATGGCCTTTCTTGCACTAAATTGAATATTGTATTTAAGAGCATGTAACAGGTCAGTGCTTTTATCCAGGTATATGAATCAGCTAGCATCCAGTTACTTAAGATATAATTATACAAACATGAAACTGTGGTATAGTCATTCTGACAGTGCTGTGTGGGTGCAACTTGTACCCTCTAAATACAAAAGAACAGAAGATGGTGGATATGTTGAAAATGAAATGCTTGAGGACAGTGTATTATGTGAAGTGATTATGTATGGAATTATTGTATAAAAGAGAGGTATGGTAGTAAACTGAGCATGACCAAGAAACTGAAATGGGTGTACCTGAAGTGGTCTGATGGATATGGAGAGGATGAGTTAAGGGAAACTGATTCAGTGGATATATTGTGTGTCAGAGGTGGAGGGAACAAGGAGAGGTGGAGACTTAAATGGAGATGGAAGGATGGAATGAAAGAGGCTATAGGATATTGGGGACTGAACTTGGAGGAGGGTGAGAGGCATGCAAGGGATAGAGTGAATTAGAATAGTGTACGTGAGTGGGTGATATACTGTCACTGGACTGAACCAGAGAATGTAAAGTGGTCAGGGAAAAATACTGAAAGGTCCGTGGGACTTGACTGTGAATATGAGCACTTGTTTCTCTGAATTATACGTGACAACTTAAGAATGGGTGTGAGCAAATGATGCTATTCTTCATATGTTCCTTGCATTACCTCTCTGCAGGTATGTGGAGAACAGAAAACTAGTATGAAAAAGTATGTTCCCATTAATCAGTACTTAAAATAGAGAGGATGGGTTTGGAAGATCCAGGATTTATTTGAAGGGGTTCATATTGACTGTACTGATATGACCTGTACCATATAATTTGAAGTGACTGATCAATATAAGACTCATAACCTGTCAATATATAAAGCCCAAAGGTGTTTTCCTAGCCTCTGACATGGTAAGCATCACAAAGTGGCTGGTGCACTGCATCAGCAACTTTAATGAAAATCCAGCTTCCTCTGTTAGTTGAAATGAAATACAGTGTGTGAGATATAGCACATGCTTGTAGTGAATTACAGACAAAGATTAGAAGAAAAAAAATGTAATTGCAGGGTAACCTAGTTATTACAACATTAGCATGGTAGAACTGAAGGGGGAGGCATTGCCCAACTCCATCAGGGCAATAATGGTAGTAGTTTTCTTTTGTAAATATGGAGAAACACTTCAGGTGTTCTGGGTTTTTTATTTTTTTGGACAATTTAGGAACCTCACTGCCTCTAGGAAACACTACACTGGAGTTGCCAGTAGCCTGAGGCACAAAAGGCAAAGCAGCAGCACTAGAGTCTATCGGTTATGCTGAGGAGTAAAAGGGATGAGTGATTGAAGGTGACAGCACTGAATGTAAATGGGGTGACTGGTGAGAGTAAAAGGAGAGAGCTTGTGGAAAAATTTAAAAGTTATAGTTTGGATGTGCAGGGGATTGGGGAAATCCAAATCTTTGGGTAGGGTGAATGGAATGAAAATGAAATTGTGAATACAAGTCATGGAATGGCATGGAAGGAGGAGTGGTATGGACAGGAATAAATGAAAAGTATCATGGAAGAAGGAAGGAAGGATGTGCAATTCTGCTATCACCAAGAATTTTGCATTGGGGTTTCATCTCTAAGCTCCCTTCTTTTGGCTTCCCTCCCTCACTTTGCTCCTTCATTTCTAGCTTCCTCCCTGGCCAATAAGTCTCTGTGTTTGTTGATGGATCAGCCTCTACCCCTTTCTCCATCATCATTGATGTTCCTTACTCAAGGTTCTGTCCCATCTCCTGCCAATTTTCTCCTTTTTATCAATTATTTCCTTTCTTCTATAAATAAACAAATGCACTTATATGCAGACAACTCCACACTGCATTCCTCCACATTCTTCATTTCCGCTCCTTATTCTTTTGCTCATTCTGCATCTTGTCATCTCATCCTGACACAGCTTCCTCAATAAAGTTGGACAGTATACCTCAGTGGAGTAGATAAAATCTGTATTTTAAGTGTAATGCCTCCAAAACCCAGTTTCTACCCATCTTTATATTGAAAATTCCTCACGACTTTCCTCTCACCTATGATGGTTTTGTAATCCAGCTCTTCACTCAATGAATATACTTGATATTAGTGTAACATCCACTCTGTTTTGGAAAGCCTACATTACAGAAATAGCTGTTTGCCTTAAAGAAACTGAGAGTCCTGTTTAGTTGCCGAAATTTCTTTTAATCTGAACTGTTGTTCTGTTTATACAAAGGATTGATCTATCCTTGGATGGAATACCACTCTCACATCTGGGATGGTTCTAGCCCTGAATCCTTACTTGACAGAGTTGAGTCAAAAGCAGTTTGACTAATAAACACTCCTAGGCTAACTTCAGTACTTGACCTATTTGCCATATGCCACAGTGTTGGTTCACATTTCTCTTCTATAGGTATTACTTCGGTTTTTACCTCTAAAAGCTGGCTGCTTGTGTGGCCCTACCACTGGCTAGACCATGTATTACCAGCCAAACTGCTCTGTCACAGGATTACTGTGTGGCCATTGGCAACTCAAGGGTGGTCCAGTTTGATTACGGTTTCTTTCCCTAAACGTTGAAGCTTTGGAACTCTGTTTGGATCTGTGTAGTTGCCATGAGTAAACGAAGAATGGTTTAGGGTGAGATAATGAAACAAAAGAGTAGTCAAGAAGTGGAAGAAATTTAGGGTGAAGTGAGTTAAAGGTGAGTGTATGAAAAAAGTTAGTGGGATGATGAAGTCAAATTGCAAGTGAAAGAGAAGAGAGGTGTGTGGATGTTACCTACGGAGATGTGTGCTCCTCCTGAATCTGATGTTCTGTGCATGCTTTAACTCTCTCAATCACCACTCTCCCATACATATTACCAGTTATATTCAACAGATTTACCTCTGCCATTTAAGGCATTCACTATTGATTCCCTTGCCTTTATATAAAATCACAATAAAGGTGTTTTGTCAATCCTCAGACACCACACCTTGGGTCATACATACATTGAAAATTGTGATCAACCTTTCGACAACAGTATCACCCTTCTTTTCAGGAAATTCAGCTGCAGTCCTACCCACTCCAGCCATTTTGCCACTCTTCATCTAACACAAAGCTTTTTCCTCCTCTCTTTTCACCAAGCCATTCGCCATTACTCTTTGCCTCCTCACACTAACTCGCCCTAAACACTTCACATCCTCCATCCTATCATCTAACTCATTCAACTGTCCATCAAAATATTCATGTATTTACTGAGAGCAGCAGATAGAACACTGAAATGGATTGAGCAGAGCTTTGGGGTATTAGGGCCTAAAGATTTAGTAAGGTGACGGGCCTATATGAAATAGAGTGAATTGATTTGATTTGGTATATGAGGGAGTGATGCATTCCCATTGTGTACCATGGCATATGAAATGGTCAAAGTAACCTCGTATAATTTGGGGCTAGGCCTTGGATGTTAAGTGCTGGCTTTGGGACATTATAATGTACTTGACGGCCCAGGAATGGATGTTTGCAAGTGAGGCAGTTGTTCGTTTGTTCCAAGCGAACTTTTAAAATCACAGATGTGTACATCATAAATCTGAGCTAAACTGAGCTTCATTTTATCCTAAAAGATTGGGAAGAAAAGCCGATGTTGTTATCAAAGTCTTCCAGATTAATACTTTACAGCAAAACTTGTGGATCTGCCTTTTGTGTTGCTGGTCCAAGAGTGGGACAGCAGTAAGAGCCGCTTTAGTGGGAATAAGGCAGGTGCAGCAAACAATAAAAATAGTTGCTGGTGGCGCTCAACTTTCTTAAAGGCAATTTTTTTCTGAGGGACGAAAATTATAATTTCAAGTTTATCCCATCATGTGCTAGAACTGTGGAAAATTTGACCATCAAACATGTGCAGAGAACTAAATGTGATAACGGTTTGTAACATCTGGATGTTTTTTAGTTCACTTGAATTTCATTGACTGCTTTTGGTGGACTTAAGCAAGCTGTGTGTCCCTTCAGGACCATAACTGACAGACATCCACATGAGTTCAGGGTTCGATAATTATGCAAAATTCTAGTTACACTCCTCTGACCCAGGTAGCTTTCTTTTCTTTCTGCCTCACTCACACGAGAACTACTAGCATTCTGTCCTCATACATAAAATCTTTGTTAACACTTTATTCACACACCTCATTTTGGCTAAATGGTAAGAGCAGTAGGTAGGAACAATTAGGCAGGAGCATTAGGTAGAAACAGTAAGTAGAAGTAATAGGAATTAGCATTAACTTGAAGTAGTCAGAACGAACTTTAGATATGAGCCTCTGCAGATACTGCTCTAGAGTTGCCCTCTACCAATGTCTGTTAAGGGTGAGGCACTAAAGGCTAAGAAGTGGCACTGAAGTAAACTAGTTATGAAATCTATTGCCGTGCCTTTCCCCATGAGGGAGTTCCGGTTGGAACGCATCAGAGATATAGATAGAATAACTAAAATCATTCATATCCTTATCCATCAAGAACAGCAAAGTTAACGTTCGTACAGGTTCAGAAAAACAAAGGAAATGTTAGCACAGATGTTATGTATGCTAGCATAAGCATAAAACACTTGCCAACTTACTTATGCAATAAAGTAATGCGGCCTAGCCCCGCTTCCACCACAATTGTATTTACTGAACTTGCTGATAAAGAGCGTAACTTTAAACCATTGTCATACCGTCATGTATAGCTTACCAGTGTACAGTCTTCCTGTATGATAGTCCCACTGTCTGGGGACGTATTGTTTATCTCTTCACTTCAGACCTTTTGTCAGGGGCTTCGAACTTGCTTTCATGTAAGCCTGTCTATAAATGAATTGACTTTGCCCAGAAATAAAGTTTCATCATATATATGCGAGTCAGTGTTGTATGTAGCATAGAAACACTCGTATCTTACTCAGAGTATTCTTATCAAGAACAAACTGTAGTCGATTATCACGAGGATACAAATTATCTTATTTTTTAAAGAAATTATTCGCTAACAATCATGAAACCTCCAGACTCCGGTAACTCGGCAATACATTTGTCTCCTGCTAACAAATAAAACTTACAACCTGCATCACCTAATTTGCGAAAAATAGAGAGAAAATGGTACGATCCCTGGTGACACAGACGATACCCTGAAGAAGGTTAGGGTACTCATGGGTCGGCAGCCGCCATGCTGGCGCCTAACCCAGACGAGGCCACGCCTCTGGTATGTCCACTTCCAACCTGCTTTTTTTTTTTTTTTTTCCCCCAATGGCTTGATCCAGTTTACGTTCTTGTTGAAGATCTGAAGGATTTTTTTTCTTAGATTTAAAATTGTTTCGGGTTAGCTTTATTCAAACACAAGGGAAGATTGTGAAAATAGGTAAAGTTATGAGAGAGTGAAAGTTGCCCACGAGCCGAAGATTGTCTCACTAAAGCGGCGTAATGGGCGGACCAAGTTTATCGCGCGGACTAGTCCATTTTATAAAAAAAAGTGTCTCGATGATGCTTTAGTTTTATATAATTAAGAAAACGGAAGTAGTAGGAAGCGACAGCCATACCATTACAGGCAACCAGACTTAGCTGGAAGGGTTATGAGGTCACTAAAGTCAAAGGAACATTCTGTCATACATTTTGATCATGTATGCTTCTTTCTTAAACACAGTCACTTTAGATCTCTCTCGAGAACACTATTTGTAATAGATCGCTGTTCTCCTAAACAAAAAATTATTTGTGTTAACCTTGAAAAAAGTTATTGCACTTTATAATCTACCCGGGAGGAATTTATTGTCCAGAGAAAACGTGTTACAACTTACAGTTGTGAAAAGTGAATTGAGATGTGACAGTAAAAGGTTATGCGTTCCCACAAATGTAACTACAGAAATACAGATATGTAATCATACACACACGCGCTGCTCAAACCTTTACAATTTTACCAGGCGACCTTAGGGCATTGAAAGAGTTACAGAGAAAATAAGGAAGAAGCTACTATATCCCCGGGAGCGAAATGTCTCTTGTATCGACCTTGTGGAGTCGTCCGGCTATGGAATGTCCGTACCCTGTGTCCGATTACCTTGGTCAGCTACTGAACCTTCCCGCCATCTAACTCTGTAGTAGCTTCTGATACAAATATTGCCTGAAAAACTTTTGGTTTAAAGTTTTAGGTAGTTTTGCTGGCGACTGAATGGCTTAGTGTTTTGTATTTTTCTAAAGATTTTGAGAGAGGTGCTCGAAGATTATTTAGTAAATGAGTAATTGTTTAAAGGATCTGATGTTGCATTGTGCTACCTAAGTTGGTTTTTCTGTTAAACAGATAGTGACTAAGGATTTTATGGCTTGAGTATGGCTGCTTTATGTTTTAATGGAGGTGGCTAGTGTGATTTAGGTTCTATGGTGGATTTTCTCTTATGTAGGTGTGAGAGAGCATAGTAAAGTTGGTACCTTATCTAAGCGCAACAGATAAAAAAGAGGATATTGAACACATTATTGGGTTGTCAGCCAAGAATATAAAAAAGTACAGTAAGTGGCCACAACCGAGATAAACGGTCAGTGGCTACAACCAAGAGCAGTACAGTCAATTGTCACATTTAAGACCAGCACAGTCAGTGGCTACAGCCAAGACCAGTACAGTCAGTGGCCACATTCAAGGTCAGGAAATTCAGTGGCCACAGCCAAGATCAGTACGATCAGTGGCCACAACCAAGACCAGTACAGTCAGTGGCCATATTCAAGACCAGTACGATCAGCGGCCACAACCAAGATCAGTATGATCAGTGGCCACATCCAAAACCAGTACGATCAGTGGCCACAGCCAAGACCAGGACAGTCAGTGGCCACGGCCAAGACCAGTACGATCAATGGCCACAGCCAAGACCAGTACGATCAGTGGCCTCAGCCAAGACCAGTACGATCAGTGGCCACGGCCAAGGTCAGTCCATTTAGTGGCCACAGCTAAGACCAGTAGGATCAATGGCTATATCAAGATCAGTACTGTCAGTGGTGGCCACAGCCAAGACCGCTATTGTCAGTGGCCACAGCCAAGACTAGTACTACCAGTGGCCACAGCAAAGACCAGTACGGTCAGTGGCCACAGCCAAGACCAGTATGGCCAGTGGCTAAAGCCAAGACGAGTACAGTCAGTGCATACAGTCAAGACCAATACAGTTAGTGACCTCAACCAAGACGAGTACAGACATCTTGCACTCCATTCTTTTTGTTCCTTCCAGTGCTGACATGTATACCCTCTTAGTCATTCTTTCCTCTCCTCCTCTTCACATTATCCAAACGATTTCAGCGCATCCTCATCAGCTGTCTCATGGATACTCTTACTAACACACTCCTCTCTTACCCTACAATTTCTTATTCGACCAACCCTCCTCACAACACATAATGTTTTCAAACTTCATTTCCAATACATTCACCCTACCCTTTACATTTTTGTCAGTGGCCCACAGCATCGATGGGACCACTTTGCCGTCAAACATACCCATCTTTGCCCCTTAAGACAATGACCTTTCTTTTCGCATATTTCTCAGTGCGACTAAGACCTTTGCCCTCTCACCCACTCTATAACTCACTTCACCTTTCATGGATTCATTCGCTGCCATATCCACTCTATTCAGGTATCTAAAACACCGCTTCGCAAGTTCTCTCCATTCAAACTCACACTCCAAATAACTTGTCTCTTGTCACTGCTAAATCCAATAACGATGCTTTTACTCACATTTAACATCAGCTTTCTTCTTTCACACGCCCTTCCAAACTCAGACGTGCTTCTGTAGTTTCTCACTCGAGTCTGCCACCAGTGCCATATCAGTAGCAAACAACAACTGAGTCACCTCCAGCCCATATATATATATATATATATATATATATATATATATATATATATATAATCAAGGGTTATTAAAACTAGCTCAATATCCAAAAAATTTAACTAAGCTTTTTCTTATTGTCAAACCAAAAAGCTAGCGTAACAAAGGACAGATGTGGACATAACTGCATGTTTACATAGGATAAAATTCAGAGATTGTGAAATGTATTACATAGGTCAAGCAAGAAAATGTTTACACACTAGAGTTAACCAGCATAAATATTGTGTAGGAGTGGTCAATAAAATAGTGCCTTGTTTCAATATAATATATATTATCCCAGGGGATAGGGGAAAGCAATACTACCCACGTATTCCCTGTGTGTCGTAGAAGGCGACTAATAGGGGCGGGAGCTGGGGGTTGGAAATCCCTCTTTCCCGTAATACTTTCCAAAAGAAAAGACAGAGCATGGAACCAAGTAATGGTTTTTCCCTCTAATGCTCTGTCTTCTGTTCCTGACTCTACCTCGGTCGCGCGGGACATGGCGAACACGTATGAGAAAAAATACAT
>JAYMFT010207676.1:0-11561 GCA_038088735.1 Panulirus argus | reverse complement strand
TCCCTGGGGATAGGGGAGAAAGAATACTTCTCACGTATTCCCTGTGTGTCGTAAAAGGCGACTAAAAGGGGAGGGAGTGGGGGGCTGGAAATCCTCCCCTCCTGTTTTTACTTATCCAAAAGAAGGAGCAGAGATGGGGGCTAAAGTGAGGAGTTTTCTCTCTAAGGCTCAGTGACCTGCTCTTGACGCTACTTCGCTGACGTGGGAAATGGCGAATATATATATATATATATATATATATATATATATGGGAAAGGTACGGTATTATGATACTGAAATTACCCAAGAGTTACAACTTTTATCAAAATGCTTTCAGTTAATGTGTTATCAATGGTATGAATATTTGCATTTGTGTAAAGAGCAATATGGTTTACAGGCAGGGATGTGAAGCCATGATTGTTGCTGTGAAGCATATTCCCTGGTCAATACAGTGAAATTATCAACAAATACACTTTAGTGAGTGATATATTATTTTCCTGAAATAGATCATCTGAACATTTAATGACACAAATACGAGTCTAATCCAAGAGTGGAACATCAAACTGAAGTAGATCCCTCTTACATGGAGAGGGATATAGAACCAAGAGACTCAAGTTATCCTTGGGAGTGAGAAATACGAAAACAATCGAACGTTTCTTATGGATAAGAGATGTACAGGACTAACGAGATCCTTGACCACAGCGAAGACCTGCGTGCGTTATCCTCAGTGACCTACGTCATCTGTGAATGAGACATCTAGCAATGTTGCAACACTATTGCACATTGCTTGAATGAGAGAGACTGGCGGAGCGGTGGACTTAGTCCGCATGACAAGAGAGAATGGAGATAGTGGCACAGCTGACCTGTGTTACCTGTGTGTCCGTCCAAGGAACGTGCTTATGACTTGACAGTTAGGGGGCACACTGCTGCCCAGAGAACGCGTCCCCACTTTTATATACGAACAACAGGGGTAGAAAAAACGCGACCTTCATTGGCAGTTTTTATTATCGCGTATAAATTTTTTTGAGGTGTTTCCTTACTACCCCAACGGTGGTTGTGTTCTTGTTGTCCAACAATGGACACCACTGGAGGCTGTGTACATCACCCATCTATGGATTAACTTCAAAATATCACCGTAGGTGCTATTTAGCATGGTAAGAGATAATCTATTGTCAAAAGCTTACATTTAGGCCAAAAAAGTCAAGTAATCAGCAAATGAATGTTCGTGAAATCAACCCAAGTGTTTTGAAATAAGGTTGGAATTTCTAGTGTAACTTTTGTGTTTAGTTTTGCTCTTGGTATTGTGTTTAAGGTGTGTGCTTGGACGTTATAGTTGTAGGCCGACTTAAATGTTAAACTGACGTCAGATTTTACCTTATATTTCTGTCGAATGTTCTCACACAGGAATCAGCCCCGTCTCTTGTGTATAGCTACCTACAGCTGACGGTGTCTCAGCGCGAGAAACCCTCCTCGCCCTCCACTTGTAGGTAAATTCTGTTTCCCTTTACGAACCTTGTGATAGACAAGTGTAGCACCACTACCAGGGTCCTATTGTTCACACGAGTTTATAAAACAGTTTTGCGACACCCTGAACATTCTGTTCAAAACTCATTCAACGTATCTTAATCATTCAAGATGTAACTCATTCATTGTACGGGTGTAGCTTTAAGACCCTTAACGCAGAAGGGGTCGAGTGTAGAGCGGTCGGTGACGTTAACAAGGGCCTGTATCCGTGAGTGGGGAGGTCTTGGGAGAGATGGGTGACTCCCTGACATATAACGCGCTGCTCCCCATCCGTTGTGATGATTGGATGAAAGGAATGAGAACAACAAATGAATAATTAGAGAGAGGGGGAGTGGACAATCATGAGGCAACCTTGAGAAGAACTGCTTGTAGCGGTGTTGGAGGAAAAAAAACAAGAAAGTGGACTTGACCAAACCTGGAGTTAACATGATCAGGATCATGTCTGACATATTGCAGAATCAATGGTGTCAAGTCACCCGGCAAGAGCCTGTTGCTTGAAATTCTATCCTGAGATTCTAGAGCAAGATAAAACATAGGGCTTTGCAGAGGCTTGCTGTAGATTGTAGGAGACGTGGCTCACTCTGACGAGACTATATGGGATTCATATTCTCGTCTAGGGCTTAGCGATGGCCTTCCTGTCTCTCTCTCTCATTGTTCCTTTCCATCAGTATATTATCACTCTCCTTGTCTCTCTACTCGCATATGCTCAAAAAGTTATTTCTTATTCCTCAAGTCATCTCCGGTAGGGAGGGATATATTCTATCCTGCATCATCTCCCAGTCCAATTGCGTGGTGCCTTTTGCTCCTCTGGACCGACCTGATGTTGTCTGTCCGTCCGTAGGTACGTTCCTTCGTCCTGTTGGCTACTGCCACACTCCCGTTCCATTTCCTGTGACTGTGAGTTCGTGTACTGTGATGTTTTTGTCATAAAACTACCACGACGAACATTTTCATTTCATACGTCATACCAAGAATCATGTCTGCAACAGCGCGCAAGTCGTCATTTTTAGATTTTGAAATAAGGTGATCTGTACATTTATATATAAGTTGTTCTGGAAGCTATCATAAGCTTCATTGGTACTGTTATTTCAAATGATAATCTTGGCTTATATGAGCATCACCAGATTAACTTAAGGGAAATTGCAAAACAATCCAATATCAGAAAAAAAAAAACGATATACATGATAATAAGCATCATTCATGGCAGGTCATAAGCGACAATTATGACAGTAAATTTATGTAAATCCAGATATTAGTTTACTGTGTCACACGGCAAGTTGGATCACCTTACCCAACAACTTTTTCCAGGCGGCAACCGCCCACACCCTGGCGTGGAAATTCAAATGTTTTGAGCATCATCGTTGCCTCCAGTGTTTTGCCTTGTGACTTCCTGGCGGATTGGGGTACAACCATTTGACACGCAAATCTAATGTCAGCTTTTATTTAGAACTAAACTGGTATCCAATATCCAACCCAGATTTAAATGTCTTTGTTATATCAGCACTAGTACAGAAGTAGGAAGGTTGGCATGGCGGTGACTTAGGATAGTGGTCTTTCCGCCCACTACAGCACTGATAGATGCCTCTCTTTTGAGAGATTGAGTCATGATCAACTCCTGTGATTTTCCTCTACGTTACCTCATGAGGATGACAGTACGATTCCTAGGCTGGTATTTGACTTAACGTTAATGACTAGGCTGGTATTTGACTTCACGCTTAACTAAAGAAAGTACGGGCAACGCTGGGATTCGCTCAGCCCGTGTCCGTCCCTTGAACAACATCTAGACGGATTTAACTTCACTTCTGCCATCATAACATTACTGTAGGAAATATGCTGGAGTATGAATCAAGAATAAATTTTTGACCAATATTTGGCCATTATAGAGAAACTTTTCCTCACGAAGGCGATCATAGAGAATTACCTTGGAAAGGTTGTATGTAGCTGGTGGCGTGACTGGTCCGGAGGCTTCCGCATTCTACTGTTTATATCCAGGGTCGCCCTCGTGTGAGGGACGGGGCGGCAGCCCTAGGAAGCACAAGGTACCACCAGTTACTGCCTACCTACGAGAGTACCTACGACGAGATTTTGTCATTAGGCGGAACACACCTTCATACACAGGGGTCGAACCGTCTTGGGAATTACGGGTTAGATATGACGCCCTTTGTAACATTGTAACTCTGTAACATTGTCTGAGTTACAGTTGCCATATACATATTGCTGTATATACTTACCGTATACAGTCTGGGGTACAGTTGCCACACACACATTGTCAGTGGTACGGTTGCCATATACACCTCGTACAGACATAAATGTCTTACTGTCTGTTATATGTACTGTTGCTAGATATAATGGCTATACAGATTTTTAAGGTGGATGTGTGTGTGTTGTGTGTGTGGCCTCCACTGTGGGCCAACCGATAACCAAGGACGTGACGCGCGTATGAGCACCGGTTGCACCAACTGAAGAAAGTCATCCATATGGAGCTTTATCGTGAGGAGCCCCTGGCAGTCCTCATGTAGATGGGAGTCACACACACACCCACACACACGACCACTTCCCACCGACCATCCCCGTGTCAGGTGGCTATGAATCTTTGTGATCCGATGTGGGGCAGGAGATTTACCCTAGGATCTGGGTGGGGGTTTGCTCTGTGATCTGTGTGGGAGTTTGATTTTGGGGTCTGTGTTGGGTTGTGTTTGGGGTCTGTGTAGGGGTTTGCTCTGGGGTCTGTGTGGGGGGTTCTGAGGTCTTTGTGGGTTTTGTGTTGGGGCGTGAGTGCTCCCCTGCCCTGCCTCTTGTGCCTGGAGTTGGCTAATCCCTCTGTGAGCGGCCATCGCCTCAAGCGAACGATGATCAAATTCTAAATCTGTACCGTGTTGCTTCTGTCACCTCAGTTTGTCCGCATGTGTTGCATCTGTCCCCTCAGTGTATTGCATGTGCCCCCCCTCACTGTGTTCGCATCTGTATTACATGTGTTCCCTCAGTGTGTTGCATGTGATCCCCTCACCGTGTCCAGACCTGTGTTGCATGCGTTCCCTCTCTGCGTCCAGACCTGTATCTCTCATACATATAAATCCATGTGTCTCTGCTGCTATATATGTACATCATATGTATTCAGAACACCTTCAGCACATGTCCTTCACGGGTGTGTAACACGTGTCCTTCCGACACATATCCTGTCCTTACCCTATATAAACCACATATTATTGCTAGGTATTCAATAATGACATGCCCTTGCTGGACATGCCGTAGAACCACATGTCCTTACACATGGGATTATGTATACTTAGTAGATGCCGTATAACTATACCATAGAGTTATAAAACCTTGTGTCTTTACTGAGTTCAGACCACTTGTCTCTGAGACACATAAGACCACGTGTGTGTACCAAGTTTCAACGACTGGTTTCTGTCCCACCGTAGACCCCGTGTGCGTCTGCTGCAGACCACGGACACGGGTCTTTACTTCGTCCGTGTCGCACAGACGACTCTAGAGTCTTTGAGTTGGCGGATGTCTTCACAGCGGCCATCCTCTTTAAAGCAGATCATCGGTTCTTCCCACACATTAGCTGGGATGTCTTCCTGCGTCAGCAGCTGGTGTTGAGTCATCCCATCCTCTCCTTTCGGAATTCTCCGATTTCATGACAAATTAGAAATATGAGAGGGTACAGGCGAGGTTCAGTCCCCTGCACCTCGTCGCACTGTGCTCCCTACTGTATCGCTGCGGAGAGCCAGATTGTCAAGGGTCGAAATTTCAGGAAGATTTAGAAAGTAAACGTCACAAAATTGTCTAAAAAAATTACAGAAATTTTTTCAGGAACTTATTTGGGCTCCAACCTATCCAAACGTTTACCTAAATTAACCGAATGTGATCTTGGCTAAATTCAAACGTTCATGGAAGAGGATCCAAAGAGTTTACCTATTACTTGATAAAGGGATGTATGGGAAAATGACTAGAAACTCAGGGTGGATGTACGCGGACAGACATCATGTATATGCATATGTATCTTAACCATAGCATCACCTAGTACTGCTTGCTTCACCTGGATCCCCCTTTGCATCAGCTCATACTGTGTCTAAGTCATCGAGTACACCTAATGTTTCCTGATATTCTTTGTAAGGAGCACCTGTTGCGTGCCCTGGCTGAGGGGAAATTACATCTCCTGTGCAAAAAACACCTCCCGGATCTCACCTTACCAATTTCCCTTATCTCCACGGATCCTGTGGCGAAGCTGCTGGTGCTGGTGCTGGCTAGGGCGTCTGTTGACGGTGTTTGTTGAGAAGCTTGGTAGCCCTCCCGTCACTGGTCATTCAAAGTTCGTGACGTCACGTCATTGGTCACTCGACGATGATAGCTCCCCATTGGTCGCCAAAAATTGGTAACGTCAAGTCAGTGGTTACCGGTAATATGACGTCACTTTCGTACACACAATTGTTCGTTGGCATAACCGAGATGAGGTAAAGGCTTTGTGGTCAGACGATCATCGTGGATGACTTATGTGACGCGTTGCCTAAGGGAAGGCATTAAGGGGATATAGAGGAGAGATCTTAGGAGTACTCACGACCAAATGTTGCCAGAAGGCAGAGCCAGCGCGTATCGCTCACCGCAGGGATGTCTAGAATTACAAGGAACGAGTTGTGTATTTTTTTTTTCGCCGTCAAGTGCTGTGCGTGAGACAGAGAGATTGTATGTTTGTGGACAGAATGGGGAACAGAGCAGGAAAGCGGACAGTGTAGTTGAGGGAAGTGAGTTGGGGAAAGGTGGAATGGACGGCCACTGATGGGAATGCGAAGGAGAGTTGGTGTTCGCCCCGGAACCCAAGGGTAAGGCTCGGGTATAAGTTATCATCCCAAGTTGAAAAAAATTACAGTTGATGAATTTAGTGTGTCACGTGATGACATGCGTTCCGTTGCTCACCAGCTTACCTCATACCTTCCTTCAGCGCGACCTTTTGGTGTCAATACAATCTCGCTCTAGGGTCGTACACTGGTGCTTAAGGGTCGCGCTTGGTGCTCGAGGGGTTAAGGACCAGGTTGCCGGGCCTTCCTCAGTGCACCTCAGCGGAGGGAACAAACATCCAAGATATATATAATCAGGTTTACGACCCGTGGTTGATATAGATCCCAGATGTCGTCTTAATAACAGTAGCCACACACCTACATACTAGTTCCTCCTACACAAGACAGGAGTTACAACACACACACACACACACGCACACACACACAACACACACACACACACACACACACACACACACACACACACACTCACTCACTCACTCACTTACACACACACGGGCCATTGAGTTATACAAACGTAATATTTTAGTGGAGTAAATGCGGAGGAGGATGACAAAGCCGCCTTCCCTGCCGACCGCCGTAGTTAATACATTAAACCCGCCCGACATTACCAGGCGATTCAGGCAAAGGCTCTCTGCATTGAAATCGTCCCTTGGGACTCTCAGCCGGGAGAAATGTGGAGTTATTCAGAAGTTAAAATGCTATCCTTGGAGACGGAGTGAGGTAGGTCGGGGAAGTGTCCAGTACGCCCTCTGAATATATGCCTCCCATGCGGTACATTGTTGACATATTGTCGTTCTGAAATACAGGCGTATGATCTGACTCTGAGTCTTTTATCAATCTTTTGATTATATACACAGAATAACTTTACAATGTTAGCTTGATATATGTGTAGTATGCATGTACTTTGTCCATTCAGCTATCTGTAATACAAGAGATATTTTTATCTGTTGTGCAGTAATTATACTAAGCTGATCCATCTAACTTTATTGAACCTACACCGACCGTCGACATCGTAACCCTGAAATATTACTCAGCAGGAGAGAGTCCAACCCTTGTGCTCCCATTAGTCAGGACAAAAGGTTAGAATTTGTTCTATCCGAAGATGTTGAAGGTATAAACACAAGTCTTGGCAACACGAGGAAGATACGAACAATGGCAGCCGAGGAATCACCAGAACTGTTCGTTTTAGACTCTCCTTTATTATCATGACAACGCGAGTTCATGGGCAGTTTCTTGATAGTGAGATTAAAGCTTCAGTTCCTGGTCCAGCTGAAAGACGTACTTCCTGCACATGACAGGACAATATCTTTCCCTAGACTGTCTGAGCGGGAGGCAGGTGTTCAGGGTGACATGAGACAGATAGTTGGGGGAATCGTAGGTACCAGGGAAGCACTAGCAAGTGGGAGGTACCAGGGAGGAAATAACAAGTGGGAGGCACCAGGGAAGCGCTAACAAGTGAGGGGTACCAGGGAGGTATTAACAAGTGATAGGTACCTGCGAGACAGGAACTAGGAAAGAGAGAGAAAAAAAGGCGAAACTTTGAAGTTTGTCTCTAATTATGTTGTGTGAGGAGTCGTCTTGTGGAAGATGGCCTCATCGTGCAAGGAGGCACGAGCCCCACCCACCGCCTCAGAACAATATAAGTTAACCGCATAAATTTGTGTAATTTAAAAACTCTTTTGTAATGTGAGCAGAGCGCTGCCTGGCCACCAGACACACGCCATCGCCTCACCAGCAACACCATGAATCAGTTTTTCCCGAAGAATTTTTTTGTTAATCCTTTGTTTTGTCGATCTCTTTCCCTAAAGGCGTTTCTCTTTTCTTTTTCTTTTCTGTGCTGTATACAACATACTGACCTTGAGAGGTGAGTATGTGTCGGGCACAGCAGGCCGACCAGTGCCTAAACCCTCGTATTTGCTGTATTTAGGTCGAGGTAGAACTTAATGACTCGTCAGTCTTCCTGAAATACATCATGCACCTACATTATCCGTATCATATTCTATTACTTGGCCTTATAACTATAGGCCAACTCTAGATAGATCACACTGATGTACAAATCCTTATTGTTAAAGACTCATGTCAAAGCCTAGCTTGGTATCCCCGTCTCGTGAAAGACTATTCTTTGGGCGTATGGAGCTTATCTTATTTTCAGCACGTTTATTACAAATCCCTGATAAATAAGTTGTCTTATAAATTTTGTAGTGTTTCCCAAACAATTCTATCTGAAATCTATTATAATGCTGCATGATCTATGTGAAAAATAAGGAGACTCACAGGCTTACTTCAATACATAGATTCATTTGGCCGGTACCTGAATCCCACTAATTCTTTAAAGTAATATTTTTTCTTTATTTCCCGCATTGCTAGTTCCGTGTAGGGTCCTGCAAAAACTAGCATGATGCACCTGTTTTCTTTTTTCCAATTCCTTGACAAAAACTTACTGGTTGGCTTTTCTTGCAAGTTTCATGTCATGAAGCTTATCATGACATACTTAAAAAAAATAAAGATCCTGGTCAATGGAAAAAAAAAATGCCTATCCTGTTTCTTATCGCGTAGTTCCGTTTGCAAAACATACATTTCTTAGATAAATTTCAAGCAATGCTTCCTGAGAGCAGACTGTCATATGTTAACGAATCCAGCCAGGCAAAGATACTGGCAAACCTTACAACAATAACTCTCAAGACATCTATGCAACATCTACATAGCTATTTTGACAAATTACTATAAAATTTATATCTTGACGCGTGGTGCGGACCATTAACTCCTGACAACCAATGGATCCATGATAAAAACAATCTATGGTAATCATTAGTGTGTGCCTTTCACATGGCACAAAATTACGTACTACGTCAACTATCGGCCATCAGAACCTCCTGTAGTAGGTACCTAACTTGTAGCTATTGGTGCTGTGCGGCGCGCGGCTTGCCTCCAGCGCCAGCAGGACATCTGTACCTTAAACCCCCGTCACCAACTAGACACCACTAGTTCGGAATTCCATTGTTCACGTGGGAATTGGTCGTGATATGTTACAGTTGAGAGGGTCGGGTACCAAAGTACAGTATATACGTATATCGTTTGTGACTTGGAAAATAGAAATATCCGTGTTTCGTCAGACTATGTGCTTGAGGCAGCAGTGATTCCTGACCTTTGAGTGGTGTTCCCAGAACCTCATCATTCTCCCGTTTATCACCACCTCTTGTCTCTACGTTGTCACCAGACTTCGTCGGTAATTTCCTTTGTTTTTTCTATCACATCGAGGAAGAAATGGTAGAAATAATAGGACGAATGGAATGGAGGAAGAAATGGTAGAAATAATAGGACGAATGGAATGCTGTCTTCGAGCTATGCTGATGGAGGTCAGCTGTCCACAGGTGACACTCCTCTCCTCACACCATCGTTGCCACTAAGGAAAAGCTACGTCACAAAACAAACCCCATCTCTATTTCTCCACCCGTTACCCGTTTTCAGCTATGTACCGGTATGTAATCTTTGCGTCAGTGTAATCATATTGATATTCATATACTTAAAACTTGATTAATTAGCCTTGAATTACGTTTTTTATTACAAATTCGCATTCAGCACACTAAATAGCACCTTTGGTGAGATTTTAAAGGAAATAGAATTTTTCAAAAATATTTAGAAAAATGCAAGGTTATGATATAGCCTTGTATTTTCTTGATTGTTTTGAAAAATTTGATTTTCTTTAAAATCTCACCACACATGCTATTAAGTGTGCTGAATGCGAATCTGTAATCAAGGACGTAATTCTAGGCTAATTAGTCAAGAAATTAGCATGTGAATTACACCTGGGGTAATCATATTAATATTCATATGCTAATTACTCGACTAATTAGCCTTGAATTACGTTTTTGACAACAGATTCGCATTTACACAGATCATTACATACTACATAGGTTATTGATTTGAGGTAGGCATATTATCTACCTTTTTGTGATACATCTGTGTAATGCTACAGCATAGATGGTTGGTTAGTGCTTTCTGCTTTTGGCCTGTCGTCTGCAGGGTATTAAGGTAACGTCATTTATGAAAATACCAACCAAAATTGCTTAGTTGACTCTTTTCATGTGTTCAAGATAATTCTTAGACTATACACGCCCTCATTTCATGTATGTTTCTTGTACTGTGTGGTTGAAATTCTGATTCATTACTCTCTGAATCCATAATTATCTTTTGAAAGGACACTTGGAAGTTTGGATACTGGTCCACAGGTAATTTCTGGTAGAGGATATCGGTCTGGAAGTTGATATAACATCCTTCATCTGTTTCAGGATGTTATCCCTTCAACTTACGTAATTACATAGGCGTAACAGGTGCTATGGCTACCACCTTCTTTACCAGGATCTGCTTCCATGAAGAGGCCTCCTTCACAAGTTCCAAATACCGAAGTCTTTCCTCTCTGTAACATTCATAGAAAATGGGGATGGTTGAGACAGACTGGTCAAAGTTTTTCTGGGTGGTTAACCGCTCGCCCGAGAAGAGTGCCACCAATAGTTATCTTCTTGTGGATGTTGAGTTACTTTCCAGTCCCCCATTTGGATTGCGATTCCAGACATGTGGCTATAATGATGAAGGTGCTGTTTTGTGCTGGTGGTGTGGCAGCCGCTGGAGCTGTGTACACCCACTCCACCAGCCAACTATACCCACTCCACCAACCGGATATACCCATTCCATCAACCGGCTACCTCCACTCCACCAACCAGCTACACCCACTCCACCAACCGCTACACCCATTCCACCAACCGGCAACACACACTCCACAAACCGGCTACACACACTCCACCAACCGGCTACAACCACTCCATTAACCGGCTACACCCACTCCACCAGCCAGCCACACCCCTCACAGTCCTACAAGTGGGTGTGCCCTGAAGCACCTTCACTTAATTACATTCATTTCTTATAAAGAACCCGAAAATGAGCTTTATTAGTCTAGTGATGCAGTTTTTCCCGCTTCTCTACGCTGAACTGTGAGGGTTACGCCTGTTGTATCCACCGGTGACCCTTGGAGTTACGATTTTTATGAACTCAGTGATTGTTTTATCTTTCCAGTTGTTCATCAGCTGGCTGGACAGAGACAGTCCTTATCTCTGGTAATCATATGACGCCAGGAGGGAACTCATATGTAGATCTGCATCCTGGACATGAAAAGATGTTTTTATTTTCTCGCTTTCATTTTCAGTCTGAGTATATTATGAAATGAAGTGGTCTGTAGTTTTCACGGAAAGTATATGTATA
>JAYMFT010207665.1:0-11562 GCA_038088735.1 Panulirus argus | reverse complement strand
CTCCGTCTACCACACTCCTTCCATCCTCCAGTGGGCGCAGGAGGCCGGCATGGACACAGGTCAGGTCAATACTGTGATTTCTTAATGACACTACCATTAGGGTTGAATCAGGTCAATACTATGGTTCTTAATGACATTACCATTAGGATTGAATCGGGTCAATACTGTGATTCTTGAATATCACAAAGAGGGTTTAATTGGGTCAATAGTGGTTCTTAATGACCCTACCATAAACAAAGTTGAATTAGGTCAAAACTATGATTCTAATGACCCTACCATAAACAGCTGAAATAGGTCAATACTATGATTCTAATGACCCTATCATTAACAGGGCTGAACCAGATCAAAACTTATGATTCTACTGACCTTTGCATAAACAGGGTTGAATCTGGGTTATGATCGCTTACTGACCTGATATTCTAGGAGATTTGAGAGTATAAAAGTCACATTTCTCTCTCCCTTTTTCTCCTTTTACCATGATTCGTCAGTTTAGGTTAAGCGACTCGACCATGGTTCAGACTGCGAGTAGATTATGACACGTTTTTACACACCTCGGCTGCACAGTCTCCTGTCTATTATTGCCGTACTAGCGGCTCTGCATCTGATTAAATCCTGATATCAAACTTGATCTGAAGGTTTTAGGTTGTTCCTCCTCCTCCTCCTCCCACAAGACTCGTCTCGACGACTTGGGTGTATTTGTCCTCGTCCACATTCTGAGGTTTTATGAGCACAAGTTCTCGTCCTCGCTCCGTCCTCGACCGTGACATTGCTCTCGAAGGTCACCCCATAAATCATAAACTCGCGTGAAATTAATTCTTGACCGCTCGTCTTGTTTCTGGACGAACTCGTGCAGCCTTGTGTACTCGCTTGGGTGGTAATTGTGACCAATAGCGTTCCTAACCTTGCAGGAATTGTGACCCTAACAGCGTTACTAAACTTGCAGGTATTGTGACCCTAACGCTACTAACCTTGCAGGTATTGTGACCACAACGCGGGTGACCCACGCCACGCCCGCGGCGACCTACGCCCACTCCGCCCACAGGAACTGGGAGTGTGACGGCAACTTGGGCGAGCAGGGAGTCGGCTGCCTGGACATCGCCGACCAGCTGGTGTCTGAAGACCCTGGAAGGAACATAAAGGTGAGGGAGGACCTCAATGGGGCCCAGTGTGAGGGAGGAGATTAATGGGGCCCAGTGTGAGGGAGGAGATTAATGGGGCCCAGTGGGAGGGAGGAGATTAATGGGGCCAACTTAATGTACGGGTTTAATGGGGCGAACACACCTCAGCCTGTTGGGGTAATGACCTTAATGATACGAGATAAGGACACTCGGCCTCGCTGGTCCACTTGGCTTAATCGATCGATCACTTTTCCCTTTGGCTCTATTTCCCGACGCGTCTGTCGTCGCTCCGTTCACAACGACGTCGTCTCTCCCGAAGGTGGTCCTGGGCGGCGGACGACAGGCGTTCGGGGCGGGTCTCGGCCCCGTGGACAACGACACCTGCATCCGGTCGGACGGACGAGACCTGACGAAGGAATGGCTCGAGGACAAGACCAGCAACGGCCACACGGCTCGCTACGTCACCAACACGGGAGAGCTGCAGAGCGTCGACCTCGAAGACACGGACTACCTTTTGGGTGAGTGAGTGAGTAAGGTCTCGCGGGGCGGTATTGATGACCCAGTGGATGTACTACATAAAGTCTCGTGGGCCGGTGTTGATGACCCAGCGGATGTACTACGTAAGGTCTCATGGGCCGGTGTTGATGACCAGATGATATGACCATTGATTACGGTACGGGACCTGACGGGTAGCCATTGTGGAGAATAAGATAGGGAGACTTGCCATGAACAGTGAGGATTTAATCTATTATTCATTTATCGCAATCTAACTTCAGTAAGCGAAGAAGATAAATGAAAGGAGAAAAGAAAAAGAAGATTAAAGAGCAAAGAATTCTTTTGGCTGGTTGACTGCTTCTGTGGCACCACAAGTTTAAAAAAAGGCTGTGAAAAATGAGTGATTTAAAACTGAGTCGTTTAGCTTTTTCCTGAATAATAGTCTGTCTGGTAGGAGCAGACAGAACCCTGTACAACGTGGGTGAATCTGATTTCCCTTTTCCCTCCGCCCGTCAGGACTCTTCGCGGACTCCCACGCGCCCTTCGAGGTGGAGCGCCTGGTGGGTCCGTCAGGGGCGCCCTCGCTCAAGGAAATGACCCTGAAGGCCCTGGAGTTCCTTCAGGGGAAGGACAAAGGCTTCTTTCTCCTGGTGAGTCAGTTCTCTGTAGCGATTAAACTCGAAGGATCTTAAATTGAATTCTTTCTTATCTTTTTTAATCTAAAAGTACCATGGTGCTCTCTCTCTCTCTCTCTCTCATGTCAGCTTTATTGGGTGCAATGGATTATATCTGCTGTAGATAGATTATGTTTTGTCGACCACAATTCCTGGTAGAATGAGAACAAACGTCTTCCAGTTTTGACCATTTTCTCGAAAATCAGTTTTTCCCATTTAGGCAACGCTGCTGAAACCAGCGCTATCATTATAATGAAGAGAAGTCTTTTCTTTATTCATCCTTAAAGTGGATTTACTGTTGGTTTATTCTCTTTAGTCGTGAGATCCCGTCAAGGTCTCTGGTGGTCGTATGGTTATGAAAGGCGATGGAGACCTTTGGAACAATATCTATATGGAAGCTGTATCCACTTGCGGTAACTGTAAATCTCTTTCCCGTCTGTCTGTACCTCTGTCTATCTATCTGTCCGTCCAACCATCCGTCCGTCCGTTCCGTCCGGGACGGTAAACTGTTTGATGAGATAGATTCTCTCAGTTCCTTGCTTAAATCAAATCACTGAAACGAAGTGTTTGCCCCTGTGGCGCGTCCTTCTGTCACCCGTTAACTTCAGTGATAGTCTACCGAGAGACGCGATAGTAGTCTACAGAGAGACGCAATGATAGTCTACAGAGACGCGATAACAGTCTACAGAGAGAGACCCGGTAATAGTCTACAGAGAGACTTAATAATTCATGAGTTTACTCATCGAACTCAGGCCATAAAAGCTATTTTTCTTTTTGTTTTTCCATCATCAGTAAGACTTGCGCTCTGTATTTGGCACAAGCCGGCAGAGAGAGAGAGAGAGAGGCCTTGGGTATAGCGAAGAACCGTAACGGATAAACCCGTCGGGGAGGCTGCGCAGGCGCAGTCGGATGGACTTGGGGGAGGGGTGGGGGAGAGTAGGAGGGCGCTTGAATTACGTTGTATCTTTGTGTATATAAGAACTTGGGTTCGACCTCCGAGTTCACCTATGCCACGCCTTGCTGCATGCGCCCTCTGGCGTCACGACCTATTCCTGTATGCGTCACACACACACACACACACACACACACACACACACACACATACACACGCATACACACAAAATACAAAATACACACTCAGGAGACGGACCAAAAGCTATAATACATCACTTGCCGAAGTATGTACAACTGAGGTATCCATTACACACACTATTTCATAATTTTCATCACGTCATTTACTACGGGCTGATCAATCTACTGTAATCTACTCAAGTACGGTACGTTAGTTCATGTGACTCAAGTGGTATATTCCGAAATGTCGTATAGAAAGCGATAGGCTTGAAAAAAAAAAATCACAGAAAATGTGAAAATGAGATCGTTCCTTTCCTAAAATTTTGCTATATTTCCCAGTACGAAAAACGTAATATAGTGCTACTTATGTCACATTCGGTGTCCCTTATTCCGTAGAACTGACATCGTTGTTTAATCCCTAGATTACCAGTTGTATGAAAGCGTGGGTTGGGGTGTTCACTGTTCAGTCAGTGTTGTCAGTGTATGTCAGCCAACAGCTGTGTTCAGTCGGTGTCGTCTGTGTACATCTGTCAACAGGTGTGTTCAATCAGTGCATGTCTGTCAACAGGTGTGTTCTGTCAGTGTCGTCAGTGAGGTGTGTTCAGTCAGTGTTGTCAGTGTATGTGTGTCTGCCAACAGGTTGAGGGTGGAAGGATCGACCACGCCTTGCACGACAACTTGCCCCGCAGAGCGCTGGAGGAAACAGTCGTCTTGGACAACACAGTCGCCGCCGTCCTTAAGGTAAGAGAGAGTATGTTTTACCCTAAACTCTCCCTACCTACCTTAGCCTCACGCGCACCATTACCTTGCCTCTGCTCAATGTAACTCTAACCCTGCCCCTCATCCCTGCCTTAAGAAATAGTGTAGATGTAAGGAAATAGTCGGTGATGTTATGCGCAATGTTTATCTTCCATGCGAAGCAGTAGGTAGAAGTATAAACATTGAACACTGATGTTAAATACAGTGTTAATCTAACCCCTTGTGAAGCAGTAGAAAACATTCCTAACCTGATGGTAAATACAATGTTAACCTTCCCTTATGAAGCAGTAGGTAAGGAAAGTATTCAAACCCTGATGTTAAAACACAATGTTAATCTAAACCTAAGGAGTTAGTTAGCAGCAGTAGTAGTAGTGAAGATAAGATAAAGGAAATGTTAACCGGGTGTTGTCCTCCATCGCTGCCACACAGGAGATCGACCTGGAGGAGACGATGGTCGTGGTAACAGCCGACCACTCCCACGTCATGACCATCAACGGCTACCCCGACCGCGGCAACGACATCTTGGGTGAGTATCAGAGTCGTCTAAGTCGTCTTCTCGAGTGGTGGTCGTACTGAAGGTGGTACGACTACTACTACTGCCACTGCTGCTGCTGTTGCAGTGTGTGTGTGTGTGTGTGTGTGTTTAACGACATATATATATAGTTCATGGTCGAGGTGTAGCATTCTATTGTCTCTACATAAGTATTGTCCTTGATTCATGAGATAGCAGATCTCTTTTTTCTCTTTCTCGATCTCTACCCGTTTCTATCTTTCTCGATCTTTCCCCATCTTTCTCTCGATCTTTCTCCATCTCTTTCTCTATCTCTCTAGATCTTTCCCCATCTCTTTCAAGATCTCTTTCTATCTTTCTCTCTCGATCTTTCTCTCGATCTCTATCTCTCTCGATCTTTCTCTTTCTCTCGACCTCTGTTTCAGTAGCTTAATCTGTCTCTTTTATCTCTCACTGGGTCTTAAAGTCTGATCATATATCTCCGAGTACAACAGACTGATTCATCTCTCTCTCTAACCACAGTGGAACTGCTTATTTCCTTAAGGCATCTCTCACTGTGGGGGTGGGGTGGGGGTGGATTGTACGATTCTGTTCTTCACAACGTTTAAAAATAATCAAATAACCCCTGAAGTTCTTCTCGCATTGAAGCTTGTTGTTCTTGACTATCTTTTTTTTTTTCTTTTCCAGGTATAACTGGAGACATATCCAAGATCGATGGGCTGCCTTATACCACCCTGATGTTCACCAATGGCCCGGGGTATAACTACACCGTCGTTGGAGACAAGGTGAGACCCCCCGACCTGATGCGTTGTAGTTATCTAGTCTGTGTCTCTGTGGCGCGGTGGTCAGCGTCGCTGGCTTCTGTAATCCACTGGTCTGCGTTCTATCCTCCGGGTTGTGGGCAGAGCAGCACAGCTGTAACGGGCTTAGGCAGCTGAGAGCTTGTAACTCGACTTGAGATTCCCCAGGGTTGAGGCCATGTCCGGGGACATTGTCCCCTCACTGACAGGCCTAATGAGCTTACATGTCCGGGGACATTGTCCCCTCATTGACAGGCCTAATGAGCTTACCAGAGGTGTTCATGTCCTTGGGCATTGTCCCCTCACTGACAGACCTAATGAACTTAACAGAGGTGTCCATGTCCTGGGACATGGCCCCCCCTCACTGAGTGGCCCAGTGAGCACTTCTTAGGGGCTGATACTTCTTTGATTTCAAAAGGATCTTTCAGCAGTGTTTCAGCACCAAGTTCTACACTTTCAGCCAGCTCTTGAACGCGCACCAGCAGGATAGTTGGTGAGGACGAGTAGAGGTCCTGTCGCGTACCACGCACGTGTACTGATGTCATCTCTAATCTCTTTCACCACACAGGTGGTGCGTCAGGACCCCAGGACCGCCAACGTTAAGCACGTGGACTACAGGAGCCTGGCAGCAGTGCCCACGCCCCCCATAGCCGAGACCCACGGGGGAGAGGACGTGGCCATATGGGCAGTAGGTAGGTCAACATCGAAGTGACGTAAACAATTCCTTTCTCTCCCAACGAGTCTCTCATTATTCCATGACTCGTCATCCCCATAAAAAAAGACAATTTTACCTTTCCCCAAAGACGTCCAGCCATATCGCTCCAGTACATTAATTAGTGTCAATTGAGGGAGTTAATTAACCCATGTTTTTCATTTCCTACGACACAGGACCCATGTCTCACCTGTTCCACCGAACCCACGAGCAGCACTACGTGGCCCACGCCATGGCATACTCCGCCTGCATAGGGCCCAGTGCCGACAACTGCGACAGACCCGCCCACGCCTCCTTCACCAAGGACCGCGCCCCTCCTAAACCTGCTCCTGTACATCCTTCCATATTCCTGCACGGCCTGAGGACACCCAAGTCCTCCGCACCACCAGCAGGAGGAGGAGCTGCCAAGCGGAAGTTCCACCCTCTCTCGCCGATCCTTCAGGACTTCTTGGACGACAGCGAACAGAAGGTGGGTTGTGGGGTGGTCACACTCTCTCCTTCACACGCACAGGTCCTTCCAAACATCTTCACACCCACGATTTTCTTTTTTTTTTTACTTGTAACTAAGTTTTTTTTTATGCACTTGGCTTAATAACGTGAAAGTTTTGTGTAAAGAAAAAAGGAAAATGTTCAGCTAATTCTTTAAAAACTGGGGTGTTCATGAACCTGTTCACGTATCTCGTGTGTTCACTTGAAGGCCATCATAATGACCATCAATGCACGAGAGTACCTTCCCCTGAAAATGAACACAGAGACTCCCTCGTATTCCAGGTCTTGGCAGGTCTGGACACGGAGTCTGTGAAGAGCTTTTCCATCCCGAGCGACGTGCATAGACTCTTGGGTCAAAGTGCAGTCCCGTCTCGTGTGTAGTGTGAACCTCCTCCACGCCTCAACACGTAAGACCAATCTATCTTTGCCTCTCTGTGTTACATGGCTGCTTCCCCAGTGTCACACATTTGGTCTCTTGTTCGATTCCCCCCCTCCCCTTGGCATACGAATGGTAATCAGGATCCTCAGTGATTGATAAAGTACTATTATACGCAGCAGTTCTGTCTTGATGAGGAAAAAGGCCAATTTTTCTGCACTGTCTTCTGTATATCTATATATTAGTCTGTTAGGAGTTTTCGCCTTCGGATGTGATTTTTTTTTCTTTTGTTTTTTGTAAGATCAGATCAACGTCAGAGGCCTGTGGAGTTCAATAGTGTTCTTTTATTGTTTTGAAAGAGGAGTGGATGCCATTCACGAATGCATTCTAAAACCCAAGATATTCCGATGTCCCTTCTTTAAAAAAATTACAGAATTATATAACAACCCAAGATATTCTAAATCCTGAGAAGCTATAGAATTGTATAACACTGTTTCTAGTTTCAGGGCCAAACTGTTCTCCTACCCTCGCGAGACTAAACCAAACAACTCTCTCTCTCCACCGTTTCAGGACATGTTTGGATTGGCCATTTGGGACATCCCAAGGCTGGCCGGCAGGACAAACTATCTTCAGGGATGACTGGTACAATACAAAAACCCCCAAGACTACAAATCCAGATCTCTGCTCTCCGGATTTACCTCACCTCACAGCGTCTAGAGAAAGAGAGAAGGGGTCTCCTAGCATCTAGGTGACTCCTAAGCGCGTCTAGCTGCCCTCCTCTGTCGACTATAATTAACGTTGCTAACTTCCTAGATAGGATGCGATGGCATCTAGGTGACCTGCCATTAGTCTAGGTGTACTTAGTCTCGATAAACTTGTGGTGGCGCATAATCTAGAGGGCATCTAGTCTAGATCATCTTTCATTCAGGACTTTGGCCAGTAAAGACTGTATTAATCCCAGTCGTTTCCAAGAGTATTACATATTTTTCTTTTTAGTTCTTAAATCTTTGAGGACGACGGTACAATCCTAAGGATTGTACCGGCCTAAGAATAGTACCGTCGTGCTAAAGGATCTTACAATCATCTTGCCCAAGGATCAGTACCGTCGTGCTCAAGGATCGTACCGTCGTGCTCAAGGATCAGTACCGTCGTGCTCAAGGATCAGTACCGTCGTGCTCAAGGATCAGTACCGTCGTGATCAAGGATCAGTACCGTCGTGCTCAAGAATCAAACCGTCGTGCATAAGGACTGTACCGGCATGCTCAGGGAACGTACCGTCGTGCTCAAGGATCGTACCGTCTTGCTCAATGGGGTAAATTCCTGGGTAACTGTACAATCAACCTTTCAACTGTATTATAGGGTTGACAATATTTGTATAATATTTTATATCTAAAAGGTTTTATCACGACTATGTTTATGAGATTTATGTACATTATTGTTCAAAATATTTGTATATTCTTTTTTGTAAGTCTTCGGAACAGAAGACGGGGGCTTATCTTTAAAATATAAGTTATTCATTAGTGGCATTTACCGAAGAAGTATTCATCTGTTATCGCCATTTTCAAGTGTTAAATGAATCACTTAAGTGTTTGTATGTGTGTGTGTGTGTTTGTGTGACTACTATTTGTGCGTTACGGGGAGAGAGTTTTACACTCGTGTTGCCCAGAGTGTAAATGTCTTTAACATATGTAGGTTTTGATGATTTAAATGTGTGGAATGGGAAAAGACAGAAACGTGGAACAATATATATATATATATATATATATATATACGTAAATCTTGTATAGAATGGATGACATTAAAGATATTTCCAAAAATTGTATTTTGATTCGACCTAGTGGAAAATATGGTAATATCTTTACAGTGGCTCCTATGATGTGAAAAAATGATCAGAATGTAAATTTACAATATTTCCTCTCCTGCTCTGTTTGCCGTCTCCCGCATTAGCGAGGTGCGCCAGAAACAGGCAACCTGAGTCTTACAAGGAAAATCACTTGCTTCTCTCCTATGTTCCACCATTTTGAGTGTAGTAGTATAGGAGGAAGGGAGAATTTTTAGGTCTTTCCCTCTCTTCTATCTTCCTTAAGCCTAATTTTGGTCGCTTTATTTCAAGCGCAGAAAATACGTGGGTAATATTCTTTCACCTTCATCTGGCTGCACACACACACACACACGTGTATATATATATATATATATATATATACACGCGAACACACACACAAATAATTCCAGAACACCTTTTATGAGGCATCAGCGCTACAATCAGAGGCAGAGTAATGATGGACTCCCTCGGGAGTCGAAAAGACCCTCCCTTAAGCTCAGAACATGGACTAGGTCATACGAACTGCCCGTTAAGCTGTGCCGGGTGGGGCAATACAGCCCTGCATTATCTACGTCTCTAATTCAACTTCTACCATTCATCCTGATAATAACCTCTTTTGGTTATATTGCAAATCACATTCTTGTTTTAATTTGATGAGAGACTATTCAAAAGGGGACAGTGCCTCTACTCATGATGACAAAGACTTTAAACTTATGGAAAAAAAAGAGAGAATATTCACCATTTGCGAATGATCGAGAGCGAAAAACGCTTCTGAATTCAAGAGGTCAGAGGTCAAGTCAGTTTCGGGCGATAGGTCAAAGAAAAGGGGGGACGGGTGTTTGGGGAGTGGATAGGTGAGGGGGCGAGTGTTGGGTTCCTGACCCTCGAAGGAACACCCTCTCCTTTCTCCACCCCAACCCCTTTCCCCGTAACGTATGCATAAAAGGCCTAACCCACTGGGTCACCAGGTTGAAGACCTTCCCCAACCCCACCATGAATTTCTTCAGAGACAGTGGTACACTTACAGGAACGAGTGAACTGTAAATACGTCCATTAGAATTTACACACTCTTAACTCGTACCCTCCGCCATACTAGTTTTTCTTTTTGGGGTCAAAGGTCAAGGTTACACAGGTAACATTGGAATCACGTAAAAAAAAAAACATGTAATTTATAAATTTTGCTCAAATGTGAACCATAGGTGAATGTAAATGTACACTAAAAATTGGTGTAAATTTTAAAACTGTTAACGAGTGATTACTGACCGTTATGGGTAGCAGCAGTGGTACCAACCAACGCGTTCCACCACGGTGGCCTCAGTCCAATGTTGGCACGCCTGCCTGTTTGGTACAATTTTATATATATATATATTTTCCTTCCAGGAAGAGCACAGTCTATGTTTGTTGACAGCTATAATGATATAGATTCTCTGCACGTGATCTGATACCAGGATAATATAGACAACGTCAACCATTTTCAGAAACAAGGCCAAAGTACTATATATATATATATTCATCATTCATAGTTTATTCAACTCTACCCATGTTCAGGAATCAGAGATTATCTGCATAATGTAGAACAGAAATGTGAAATACAAAAACTTTATCTAATATTTGTCTAAGTGAATGAAAATGAAACAGTGAATTCCTCGTACAAATTTCCTAAGACAAAAACTACCTCTTCTTTTACATGGTTTGGAGGGTATTCTCTGCCAAAGTTGTAAGTTTTATAGCCAAATTAACTAAGATTATGAGCAAAATACACTTACAGATTTCATAGAGGATCCAAATAGCACAAAACGGCACTTTCCGAGTCCTGAAGAAACGTGTAGATCCCACCGTTCCCATCTGAACACTGGTTCATTTCGCGGTCATTTCAAACATTTGTTAACACGTTGCCAATTTTTTTTTTTACAAGTGTTAAAAAGGAACGAAATGCACCATATTTCGTACAAATGATTTATAAAACATTGTTCATTTACACAATGAAATTGTCGTTAGAGGAATAATTGCCAAAATAGCTTATAACGCCTTGTTACTAAGTGGACAGTGTATATTTATTATTTGGACGAACTATATTCTCTCCTGTCCCAGGTAACTTTCCCTCCATATAAATATCAATATTTTTTTTTCACCAATCATTTGTAAATAATCTGAAGTGTATTTGTGAATATTTTACCAGACTTGAAAATTTTCGTCGAGTGTGAACGCATCTGTTTGAACCAACGAGTCTAACGGCCAGTGGCACTTTGTCGCTCGTCAGTGCCGACACAGACGCGGGAAGAAGCCTACGCTCTTCAAAACCCATCAGTGTTGTGGTTCTTTAGTGCTACTTTTTTGGATATTTGATCAATTTCGGAGGTATTTGATTATCTTCGTTCCTGCAAGTAAGTTTTTAGAAAACTTTGTTTTATATTTGCATGGAGAGAGTGGTTGGTTACCCGTCAATCCATTTTGTTAACTTAGGATTGCTTTGGGACATGTTGATAGGCTATGAGATGTGCCTTTTATTAGGGTATGAAATGTGACCTTTTATTTAACTTTTCTTACAAGTTTTATTGAACTTCTATTCAACTTTTAGCAGCAATTAATTTACCATTATATTTAGATTTTTCTTTTCTCCCACAAGACGAGCAGAGAAAATCAAAACGTAGACATGAACAAGATGATTTATTCATATATGTTGTATTTTGTGCCTGATCCTCTTTATTTTGTTTAAACTAAGCTTCCCATATTAA
>JAYMFT010207654.1:0-11562 GCA_038088735.1 Panulirus argus | reverse complement strand
CTCTCCCCCACCCCGCCCCACAGAGAGAGAGAGAGAGAGAGAGAGAGAGAGAGAGAGAGAGGTATTACCGGACTCCACCTGTTCGACGTTACACTGGGAGTGAAAATTCACCTTTGGCAAGGATGTGTTATCAAAGAACTTCTCACTCAAAGGGAGTCTACATTCCTCTCCTACTGAAAGTAGCTCAGGTGACGGCTGCAGGATTCCTTTAAAATGGTCGTAGGTAACATCAGGATTCTGTCGTATAAATTTGTCTTGGGATATATATATATATATATATATATATATAAAATACATATATTATGGTTGATGAGCAACCCTTCATCAGTTATTTCATGTAATGACTAAAATCTTGGTGCATTTCGTGAAATAGCTGTGACCCAGTCATTTCATGAAATGCCTAAAATGTTCAGTCATCACAGTTAATGACCGGAAAGGGGACCAGTCATTAACTAAATGACTCCACTGCGAAATAGAATAGTAGTGTGCCTATATTTTATGAGGATTTCTTTTTTCTTAACATTCAAAAACAAAAATTTAAATGGATAGTGCTGAATAGGATTATTATGATTATCACTATTGTTATCATTTTCATCATTATCGTCTTCTGTTTATCACTAGAGGTAGTAGTGATGGTAGTAGTAGTAGTTGTAGTAGTGGTAGCAGTAGTACTATCATTATTATCATTACCATACTTTTTATTATTATTATTATTATTATTATTATTTTTTTTTTTTTCATTATTATTATTATTATTATCATTATCGTCATTATTACCATTAGGAGTAATAGTATAGTTTTTATTACATTAATTATTATCATTATTATTATTATTATTACTATTATTATTATTATCATTAGTATCTTTATAAGTAGTGGTAGTAGTTGTAGTAGTCTTGGTGGTATTACATTATGGCGATTTATCTACTTCATGTCATGGGTACAGTTATGTGTGACATATATTTGTTGAATGTTTACCTTTTGGACTGACCCTGAACGTCTGTTTACCTTCTGAAGGTTTATGTTATCTATAGGGCTGGGACTAGAATATTCACCTGCTGGTTTTGTCCTGAATGTTTATATTTTTGTCCTGGGCTAATCCTGAATGTGTACCTCCAGGGCTGGTCCTGAATGTTAACCCAGTGGACTGACCCTGAATGATCTGAAGTCAGCTTCCCAGTCCAACAACTGATGCTGGATACAGTTTATATACTTTCTTTTTATTGCACGTCGGTGCAACTCAATGGCCCCGAGTCCTATACAAGAGCAGCCTACTTGTGCAGGATTTCCCTGGAGGATATTTTCAATAGGATCCTGTTTTCTACGACCTTTCTCTGTGGCTCGGGAAATGAGATGGGCCAAAGGGCTTTGAATCCTTCTGGGTCTGCAGTGGTATGGACGATAATGGAAAGAGAAATTGCGTACACGGTAAAACATTTTAGTCAGAGAGTCTGCGTTGCGAGTGTGGGATGAAGAATAACACAGGTTGAAGGGGAGGTGTTCTAGACGGAATATGGAAGGCAATGCAAAAGCCACACACACAACAGGAAATCTGTTGGTCTATGACGAGTTTGTCTCTTGGAGAACAATGAGTGATACAAAGGAATACATAAGAAAGCCAGATGACGTAAGACCTGATGGTGTATGACTTGGTTACCTGCAGATGGACAGGAAAAGCGTCCTTAATTCATAATTCAGAGTGACGCAGGATAGTGAAGTAGAGGTGACTCTGTGGCGAGAGATTTGTGATGTGGAAGGCTTTGGATGAGGCTAAAGGGAAGGAGAATATATTAGTGAGGTAAGATAATGATAATAGGACAGAGGGCGTGGGGTAGAGCAAGGGGATGTGATGGCCTCGTAGTATATGTAGATGTCGCTGTTATTTACAATAACCATATGATCATTTACCGTGGGCTCACGATATGATCAGACACAGCTGTCTGGCGATAGGCTCAAATGTGGCAAGTTGACAACGAGATCAATAATGACAGGGCCGTCTAGTCTGTGGAGGAGTTGTTCCTGAAGATGACGAAAGGGAGACTAAAGTGTGCGTATCACAGCGAGAAGACGATAGGGTTATTGTAAGGGAATGGTAGGGATGACAGTAAGTGCAGTGGTGATTTGTGAGACGGGGAGGCTTGACGACAAAAGTATTGACAATGGAAAGGAGGAATGACAAAAGTAGTATCCATCACTATTAGGCATGAGATGGGGATAATTAGAAGGGTTAAATGTGAACAGGGGAAGTTTTCTGGACTCTTGTTAAAAAGGTTCATGTCTTATTTAAGCTTAAAACTAATCCGTTCTTGTATTTAGCGAAGTATTGGAGATAGATCTTGAGAGATGTCTGAACGACATGAACAGAGGACAGATGGTTGAAGACCGAAGTAAGCTTCCAGTGGAGGAGTATCAGTCAGAACACCATGTTGAACACGAGAGAGGAAAGGTTTTAGTTAGGGAAGGTGTCAGATTACCACATCGTGTGTGTGGATCCTGGAAAGCGCTCCATAAAGCAGAATAAAAGTAGGGGAAGTCAGCAACCTGGAAAATATGGCCACGAGTGAGAGTTAAAGTTAAGGTCATTATAAGTAAAGGGACAGCGTGCAAAGTTACATCACTCTTTCATCATAAAGTAGATAATTGGAAATGTGCAAGAGATGTGACAAATATTGTGGATACGGCGGAATATGCACGTAGGGTAGAAGGACTGGAAGGATTCAAGAATGAAAGACACACATACAGCGGAGAGATGGCTAAGAATGTAATGACAGAAGCAATAGATATTTGAGAAAAGGGACGAGGTTAGAAGGCAGAAAAGAGGGAGACACGAAACAGCAGCGGACATGATGAGAAAGGATTGTAAGGGACACTAATTTCAGGTGTCATAGATATAAGATGAAAATTGTTGTTATACCATCCACGATACTATTTGCCCTTATCATTATTATCATTATTATTGTAATCATTATTATCGATATTGCTATTCATTATGATGATAATTAATGTCATTAATATTCAGCGCGTCAGATAACAGGACCACATCAAACCTGACATCAGAAAACAGATATCATATTTCGTTCATCAATTTCGCGATGTGTGACACCTTGAAAATTAATTCTATTTACTCGTCAAATTGTCGGCGAATGTCGAAAGCTTCCTACAGGCCGTCGCTGGGAGATGAATGCCTCTCTCACTTTGTTTGCACAACCATAGAAAAAACATGACACCTATTGTTGCATTTCAGGCCATTATTTCCAACAGCATTTGTTGTTTTGAAATGTCTATGTCCCGGCGCAGCTGTACTCGACGGGGCCCTGTCCTGAACTACTACTAGTTCCAACGTCACAGCTCCTGATTCTGATTCGCCTTTGTCACATTTAATTCCGTCGCCCTCAAAAAGAAAAGACACCATTGACGTGATTCGCCACATATCTAACAGGTTCTTTAGGATTCCCTCTCGATGCCGTCACTGACCTCACCAGATGTGCATGTTGATTTCCTCTTGACACCAGACTGATGCTGAAATCACCTCCGTGGCTAGACCCGACCCCTCGTTTATGTGGAGCCCTTCCCCCCTCCGTGACCTTGTGTACGTTGTCCAGAGACGGTCTCGGTACCGCTCAGTGCCGGCCCCATTAGCGTATGATGAATAATGAAAGGTGTTTTCAGGTCGGACGCGTTGATTGCAGCTGGTGCAGTTGTGTAATGGATGTTGTACCTTCGTCTGTTGAATTATGTGCAAGGGATCTAATGGAGGTGCGGAAATCACATGTAGGACTGAAGGTCCTGACGTTGGTAGAGATGCTTTTCCAGGCCCAGCTCGTAAAATCATCAGCTGAGCCTTGAAGGTGACTGTAGAGTAATGGACCACTTGGAATAAGCTTCCTGTCTCTTAGTGAAGGTGGTGGGTGCAGTATCCGCACGTCCCTCATTTCGCTAATCAAGGCGGCCAGACTCGTCCTCGCCTCGTGTAACTGTCACTCACTCGATCTCGAGCGACCAGCGCACCGCCGGGGGTGTGGTCTGTGGGTGGTGGTGGCGCCCGAAGGTCATTCTCGCTCTGCATCCTTCATTTAGGGTCATCGCCGCCCCCGTCAGGTTTACACCTAACCTCGTAGCCAAACGTGGTGGCATATTGCGATTTTCCAGCCCGACTGCGCGCGCAGGAGTTTTTCCAAACTGCTCTGGTGTGATGGCAGGACGATGGGAACTGGTCTCAATATTACACCTAAATGTACCAAGTGCATAGTAACTCTATAATACGTTCTTTGCGCTTTGCCAAGAGGCATAACTGTGGAATTCGGAGCCTTTCGTTTACGAGGATTAGCCCAGCTCTCGTCACTACCAAGTTGGAAATGGGAAGTGTGATATGATCATCCTAAATGCGCCTGCAGCGCGTCATACAGCAGCGCCAAAACGAAATATCTAAACAATCATGTCAAGTCGAGCAGGTAACTGACACTAGATGTCTGAGAATAAAGAATTAGAGATAAACATTTCCACTGTTAATGAGCATCATGGTGCATTAATCTCACTTTGATGATATAAACTAACATTTAATAGTATTAGCCGGCTCTCTATTTCCGAAGTGGAGCTCGCTTTTTTAAGGTCGTTAGTGATATAAAAAAATCCTACTGCTTGGATATATATAAATATTTTTCATTTTCCGCTCGAATATCTCTTTTTCCCCTAGAATTCGCTTTTTAGTCTCTTTGCCGAAGAACAGACCAGCGTCATACGAACACACAAAGACTTGCTCCGCCTTTTCTATAATAATCTCACGGCATTTACATCCGCAGAATCGCTCGCCTCGTGAGAAATTACGGAAAAGGCTGCTGGTTATTCGTCCAAATGTGATTTCTCTTTTCCTTTCTTAACGTAACAAACTTAATACTTTGTTCGGGTTTTAGTGTGAATACGTCAGCCTTACAGATATATTCTGATACACCAGAAATGAGAGAGAAATCATATTCACTAAGAGTTTTATTGAAGTCATTGGACTGAATGACAGGATGAAATTTGGGGGTGGAATCAGTGAAATTTGGACTCCGTATATGAATCGTTTATATCATGGATGGCCAGATGAGTTTGGTCACTTTATATGATGACTGGAGGTTATAAACCTTTATGGAAATGTCAATATTTATTTTTCATATGATATGGTTGATTACAGGGATTACTAGTAGCACAGTAATCGTCTTATGTACATTTACACGAAAGTAGGTACACAAATGGAAGCATGTCAGTACAAGCACTAACAGACGCACACGCGCGCACGCACGCACACACACACACACACACACACACACACACACACACACACACATGCAAGGAAAATTAAACGAGTGTTCAGTGATGGGAATGTAAGACTGGAAGTGATGTTTAAGAATACGAATGAAAAAAAGAGCTGGAAATTCAAGGACCGAATCAGTGGAAATCAAAAAGTTATTGCAAGAGCAACGGAGACAAAACTTGTCAGAGATATTAGTTCTGACTTGTTCTCTCCAAAGGGATCCATGATAGCAAGGTGAGAAAGAGAAGACGAAAGGAGAGGAATTGGCCTCTTGATAAGAAACAGCCTTTGGTTTCAGAAAACACTGAAGGATGGCCCTTTCAAACCTCATGTAACGGGAAGAGTAAATGCTTATAAGAAATATACAGAAATAACAGTGAAAGATGAGTCAGGATGATATATGAAGCACTGAGACACGCACTTCCTCTTGAGAGATTTCTTTGGTAAAGAGATAGAATGGGAGAGTCTAGCTTCTCATGAGGATGGAGTCATGGAGACGCAAGTTTTTGTAGTGTTTACAGGAAAATTTCCCGCATCAGAGCTTGTTGCTCAAAACTCAAGAATCAGAAACCAGACGGGTTGTTAACATCATGATTACGAGATTTCCATCTTTACAAATAGTAACATGGACTGACAATGTCATCCATGATAAACTAACTCGCGAAAATGATTAGATAATTCTTGATTTTGAGCATGTAGTAAATGGGGAAAAAAACAAAACCCAGAAAGAAGATACAACTGTGGAAAAAGAGAGCTAAAGAATTTCTTTGGGAATCTGTATAGGAAAATGGAATACTGTAACCATGATGTGGATCATTATCATGGAAGGTTCCGTGAAATTTATATCGAAAGAGTAGGAAGATAGGTACCCCCAGCTGCAAATACAGAGGGACGATTAATAAAGATGGAGATGCAGTTCAATAATAGATGACAGACACTTAACCCATCTGTTCATCCACCCCCAAGGGGTTGGTCGATAAAATGGGTACCTGGCTCAGGCTAGGGTATATTTATATATAGCGTTAATGGGATGGCCTTGATTAGGGCCTTAGCTGCCCGTGCCGTGTCAGCTAACATAGAAAAAAAAAAAACATAGGGAAAGACTTTAGAGGAAATGTAGGCGACATTAAATCCAGCTATCATTGGAAAGGTATAAAAGAGCAAGAAGGAGTGAGCATAGTAGGAGAAAAAAGGAGGAGGAGAGAAACTTTGAAAAAGAATATAATAATTAAGATAGGAGATAATCCAAAACTTCCATAAATTCATTAGGATTAAATTGTCAGTTAAGGAGCAGTTAATCAGACTAAGGGATAAAGGAGAAGTTGTAGCTAAATGACAAGTTCAGAAGTTCTTCCACTGTGAAGGACACTGTAGCCTCAATTCCAGTGATAAAAAGAGGGAAATTGTCTTGGATAACATTGAAATATCTAGAGAAGACATAAACAGACTGCTCAAGGACCATGTCCTGTTATAATGTTGATAATCGTAATAAAGTTTTTCCATATGTGCTGAAGAGGTGTGTCAGTGCGCTCGACTCAGCTTTAGATGTTGCCTTAAGGTGTCACTAGGGGGAAGTTGTGCTGTTCCATAGACCAGTCTCTCTGGTTGCCTTAAGGTGTCACTAGAGGGAAGTTGTGCTGTTCCATAGACCAGTCTCTCTGAGGAATGTGGTCTGTAAAATACTGTCAAAGATAATCGGAAAGTAAATTGATAACTATCTGTAACGAAGAAGGTATCAGAGGGAAAGAAAACGGAGATACAAGGAAAGTTCATACAAAGCAAGTTTTTTAGGTAGGAGGAGGGAGAAGGACTTAAAAGGCCCCTGGAAGTGTTTCTGGAGCGTAATAATTATGATGGTGTTGACAGCATCAGACGAAAGAGAAAAGCAATATCTACGGGAGACGCCGGCCAACCGTCATCAAGCCAGTGAGTTACCAACGCAACATTCGCCACCCAGATTATTCTAAATGTTAACAGAAGGCAAGAACTAACGTAAGTAAGTTTGTAATTTGAAATAAAGACTATGAATTTCTGATACTGTGAAAAACTTCATCATATGAAAATGAATAGAAAATGATAAACACAAATTGGTTATCACGCTGACCACCCGTTTTCGTTTCGATTATAAGCATATGTAAACAAAGTGGGATTTATTGAAACTGTGGCCCGCATGAGTGGCATTAATTCTCTCTGGTTAAAGGTGAGTGTATAAAGACTGTTGGGTAAATCGTATTATATAAAGGAATTAGTGTAGACCGCGCCAGGGCAGGGTGAACCAGTCCGTCCGTCAACGGGTAGCTCGGCTAGGATAGACCTTCAGCTGAGTCCCTACTCGGACATACCTTTTCCTTAAAATCGCCAAAACAACGTGGTTGGATGTGGATGTACCTGCAAAAAATTGGGGGGTATTATCGAAGCTGTGGTTTCTTGGGGATTTTTGCACATGTGAGGCTGGCGGTGCACTCGCAATCAGGGAAGTGTGAGGAGCGGTTAACGGAAGCCTCAGGAGAGCGCAGGCTGGCCAGACGAATGTGCGGTGATGAATGGACAGATCCTTTGCAAGATAATAGGCAAGGAGGGAGAAGTAAGGCAACTGCAAGAAATACAGACAAGTGGGCCACGCCTCAACTCATCGACGCACTACAGTGCAAGATGATGATGGTGTTTACGTTGGTACAAAGGACCTTCTTGAATAAGGAGGGAAGAACCTGCTAAGGAAGGGGATGCGATCAAGACTGTACTGGATACATTGGACATCCCTCCTGCAAGTCTGAAAATAAAAGAAGTTGGAAGAACCGGCAGACACCAGGAAGTGTGTGTTAGTTGAAAATAACAAGTCGGGAGAGAACAAAGGCATCCAGACAAGGGGAGGGAGCCAGAGCCAAAGGGAATCAGATGGAGCCAGAGGGCAGAGGAAACCCTCGTAACCCGAACTCGGGGAGACCATGTTTGCGAAGTGGTTTCATCCGTAGATTAAACCTCATTTATACCAATGCGGGAACGGGCTAGTCGGCGGAGAGCTGGAGTTCATAGACCGAGTTAGGAAGAGAATAATGGAGACCAGAGTCACTAGAGAGATAAAATCTGGCCTAATCTGTCCAGAGGAGTACGTAGCAGTAAGAAGGAGGAACAAGGAACATAAAGAGGAAGGCGACTGACCCTCTTGGTAACAAATAACACTAAATTCCAGAAAAAAATGTTAGACGGCTCATTCAAACAGTATACATTGGAAAGAATTTCTACAGGAAAGACGAGCACAGTCGTAACGTTTACTTACACTCCTCTTAGAAATTGCAATTTTCCCAAACAATTATATAATGAAAAGTATTGAAGAAAAAAACCGGGTTGCTGAAGGAAGTAACGAGACCGTCAGTTCTCAAGGATAGTAAAGTCTTGATATTTTCATAAGGAACCAGAGTGGGAGAATCTTAATTCGTATCGAGCCTTGAAGACATTAGTTCCTGGAATTTAGACAGAAATTCCCGCATCAACACATCACTGAGCATTTAAGTAAGAGGGACTGATACACCAATCACTATTAAGCTTTGTCTTCGCGTATAATACATCTGAAGTGGAGAGCATCACATACACCACATCAGGCGGCAGAATTTCAGACAAAAAAGTGAATGGCCAGAATTTGTATTTCTGAACTGCCAGAAAGCCTTTGACACTACCATATTAGAGGCAGCTAAAGAAGCTGGATCTCTGAGCACGAATTAGGGGAATTCCTCTCATTAGACCATTCCCTTAGTGAAAGGGAACAAAGAATACAAATTAGAGAAGCATTCTTGAAATGGGTGGAGGTCACGAGTGGAGTTCCTTAGGGCTCAGTCTTGGGACCGCTGCAGATGATTTGCCAGAACAAGCCCCATACCTGAATACGTTTTCATATAATAACCTGCAATGAGAGACTTGCATAATAATAAGATTCGCATCTCTTCACACTGTGACCTGGTCAAACGCCAAAATTGGTCTGATAAATGGTGAAAATCAACCGGATTAAATGAGAAGTAGTGAATATGAAACGCAGTGAAAGACCTTGGTGCAGTTATCATCTAGAGGGAAACTTGGTATCTAAATCGGGTACCTATGACAGTGATCACTGCTTCGTGAGATGCAGTGACAGAGGTGCCAGAGGGCTGAGCAACAGGATAAGAGAAAAGCCTGCTATAAAGGTTAAAGGGAAGCACTGCCTAATGGAAGAGTGGTGGATGACTGGAGCACAAGCTAAATGACGAAATGGTGAATGCTGGCAGCTAACAGATAAAGTTTGAGAGATGTGGCCCAATGAGTGTGAAACTTCCTCCCTGTATTGTACAAACAGATGATTACACAAAGAACGCACATAAACACACACACACACACACAAAACACACACACACACACACACACACACACACACACACAAATTCGATAGAGAAGAAAAGACTAAACGTTGAAGAGAATGGGACAGATACATAAGAAAAAGATGGAAAAGACGAACGATAAAACAAAAAATAAAGTGAATGACTTAACATGAAAAAAAATACATTTATATGAAAAAGAGTACAAAGGAAAGATGAGAGACACTTAGAGACAACAAATGAGAGATAAATTCCCATCCCAGGGCTGGGCCCACTCTCGTACCTCTCGACCTCTCTCTTGACCTGATGCGGAGGAGAAACAAGAGATCTCTCGCCCATGGGAATGACCTGATTAGTGAGATGAGCTCTGCCGCTTTGCCGAGTTTGTGAAGTAGAGAGAGAGAGAGAGAGAGAGAGAGAGAGGGAGGGAATGAGAGTCTACCTCTCCCTCCAGCATCTCCCGTCTCCCCAAACACTCACACTGCCCTTACCCCACTGCCACGGGATGTGACATTCCCAGCAGGGATGCGAGGGGAAAAGGTGGAACAGTGGACGATCAAAGAAGAGAAAAGAGTTAGTGGCGATGATAAATGACATTACTTTAAGAACGGGTCAAGTCCGCTACCACAGAGTACGAGGAGAATTGTATCAGGAACAGACAGATAGTGAGAGAGAAGAAGTCGTGAAGGTAAATAAAAGGGGCAGAGAGAGATAAGCAGATAAATCAGTAGACAGATCGGTAGATTAGATAGGTTGATAGACAGATATGTAAACGGACTGATAAGTGGACAGGAAGAAAAGAAAGAGAGATAGAAGAGGACAGGCAGACAAACATAGACAGATAAACGACAGAACTAAACACAGGAAAACGGACAGAGGAGGAAAAGTGAACGAAAAGTTGGTACGCAGGAGATTTATGAGAAAACACAGTGATAGAGAGAAGCGCGTTATCTGTCATGCTGGCGTCTTCTTGGGAGCCGCAGTGACGTTAATAATTCACAGAAGATTATGTCTCGCGAGAGCCCGAGGTTTGGGGCACAGCTACGAGTACACTCGACCCAGGGAACAAACACATTTGCGCCTGACGGACGTGTCTGTCTACGGCTTTGGAGACGGGTCACAACGCATGGGAACTCGGGCGTTGGAAGTGTTGATAAAAGAAAAAAAAAGAAATTACACGAGGAAGAAGCACGAAGGCAATGTTTCAGGGGAAATGTGATGTGGAAATGATAGAGCAGTGATTAAGGTGGTTTATGGAGTGTAAATGGGAGGGTCATGTTTCATTGGGGGGGGGGGTAGGGTTCTTAACCACTTGAACACGACGAGACGACCTCGTGAACACGACGGTATGACCCTAGGGTATGGTGACCTGACCTTGAACGTGACCTTGAAGAGTCAGGTCAAAGGTCACACCATGATTATAACTTGAGGCTGCCAGTTCGCCGATTTTGAGTGAGTGCAGCGAACTAAGTGTAGTCTGTAAGGGTGGGATGGCCTTTGGTAAGCTTTATGCCTTTGCCCCGATTCTGAAGTACCTACATCCAAGCTTTGCAACCTTTAGCTACTGTATGAAGTTGTAGTGACTCTGAGCGTTATTAGGTGGCTGTTGTTGGCCTTTAAGGCCTGGATCTAGTACTCTTGGATCCTGCCTCAGATCCTGAGGTAACGCTATGACAATGTGAGGCTGCTAGGTGGCCTGTTTTGAACGTGTGCAGTGAAATAGGTATTATTCATGATTCTGGGGTGGTCTTCGGTGACGTTTAGTGGCCTGAAAACGTTCCTCAAGGCCAATGTGCCCTTAGCTGAAAACCTTGCCCAGATTATGAAGTCCCTACACCCAAAGCCTGATATCTCTCTCTCTCTCTCTCTCTCTCTCTCTCTCTCTCTCTCTCTCTCTCTCTCTCTCATATATATATATATATATAT
>JAYMFT010207643.1:0-11562 GCA_038088735.1 Panulirus argus | reverse complement strand
ACTGTCCGTATGGGAGGAATTCAACCATTCCCGATGGTGAACGTTGAAATCCCCGAGGTAGAGGATCTCAGCTTGCGAGTGAGAGGATGTCACAGTCTCATGGCAGGAATTTAGATAGTCGAAGTCGTTTGTATTATTATATTGTTTTAAAATCTTCATCACAATCATGTGATATGTAAGCAAGCATTACACAACCTAACCTTACTCTACTTCATGAGTTCCTCTGGACATAATGCTTGGCCTCATGGTCCTGTTACTAGGTATGTCGCCCCTTAGGTGTAATAAGTTCAAAACAAAAATAATCTCTGCAAGAGTTGCTCTTTGCTAATGGCCTGTCAAGGGTGAGGCACCAATGGCTAACAAGCAGCACTGGAGTTCATCAATTATGTTGACTCTTGCTGTGGCCACCCCCTTGAGGGAGTTCCTGAAGAGAACAGGGATCAGAGATATAGATAGATAGAATATGATTAGTCAGCTGGGTCTTATACAGTATTACAGATTAATTTCAGAGACCCTACTACAATTACTTTTGGATTGTGGCAGATTTTGTTGTTTAAGGTTACCAGTCTGTATCACCTCTACTACATATGAGGAATGCATTGACAAGTTCTTCTAAATCCATAATACATTTCTGTTTCCATTAAAGTGGACCATTAACCACTATAGAAAAAAATCATTCAATATCCAATGCTATACATATATGATGCTGAACTAAACTGATATATCACAAAGAATAATCAAAGAAAGGGTAAAAGTAAAAATAAGAGATGTCAATTTCATAAATCTGATATCTTAGTTTTCTCTTATACAATCATTTGCTACTATAAAGAATGATGTAAGAGTGGGATTTTGCTTTATAACTATTTTTCAGTATTAATTATCTCATTTGTAGATGGGTCAAAAGAGACAGGGAAAATATAATATCGTAATATGAGGAAATCAAATAATAAGCACTTTTAACATTTAAAGACTATATTTGTGAAGATCTTGATAATACTAATATTCTTATGAAAACATACAGTGCTCAACTTAACTTAGCCATGTTCTTTCATTTGGCTGGCAATGTGAAATAGGATTTCTGATGCCTAAAGATATACAAGAATCTGACTCCATGTAAAAAAAAAACTAAGTACGTATTCAGGCCCTACATTTATGTAGATCTCTGAACTCACCCAATATATTTGCAAAACTCAGATTAAGTTAGATTCACAGATCATAAGGCATAGGAGCATTCAATGGAATACATAATGTGGGGTAATAGGCATTCCTACACCCTACAGACAAGTTTTTTTTTTTTTGTATAACAGCATCATTTACTTTGTATCTCAACGTATGTATCAAACAAAACTTTAAAGAATCCAACCAAATACCCGGTGAATGTTTTTGGTCAGCTGTCCACAGCGAAATCACTTCTCTAAAGTTCTCACACTACACATGAAGACATTTGAAAGTGAAATAATACTGATTAAGTTTGATTTTTAGCTTAAGTGCATTAAGTTAAAACTGGTTAGGTTGAAATTGTCTTTTTGATGGTTTCTAATGTCTTTTGAACATTCCTAACCATTTCTAATGCATATCTCTACTTTTTGTTTATTCCCCCTCCTAATACCACAATTTCCATAGGTGTCCTCCACTATCGTTGGATAAAGAGGAAGGTATCTCAAAAGTAGTGATTTGCAGTAGAACTGAAGGTCAGAATCTGCAAAACACATCAGAAACCATCAAAAAAACATAATTTCAACTTCCAAACAAGTGGATGTCAGGAACGGTAATTTTAACAAAAATGACACTGGGATGCTTTAAGTGTCCCTTCTGTTCGTTTACTATTTAAAAGATTTCAACGACAGTGTTATGAGCGCATCACTTAAATCTTCCATTATTGTTCTGGGTGTTTTTACCCTACATTTTCCCTATACTTCAAAGCCCTGCCCACTTTACAAAACTGAAAGTTGATGGAGTCACAGGTGCTACACATAAATTCCTACACCCTATATCATCTCTCACCATATTGTAAGTAAACAGTCAAGAAAATGTCTTTGATTTCTATCAAATATAAAGATGGGGTCCGTAAACTAGAAAATTACTATAATATGTTAAATGTATGACCTAAATCTCACTACAGTTACAAGTTTTCTCTGCATGTCTCTTGTGACCAATGCCTGCAATTTCATTCACACAAATCGCGCAGGAGTTTCATCCCAGGCAGCAAAACATTAAAGAACTAACGTACTTACGTGTTATCATACAACACATGCGAGCATTTACGCCAATAATAAAAATAAATAGTCCAGGACCTTTTATCTCTGTTGTGCTGTTTCTCTTAAATCTATTCACCCTCGATTAGTACATCTGTTCTTTACTTATTCCGTAATGTCTACTGCAACAGATAACTTCTAACGTGGTGGATCAAGGGTTTGTTTTCATGCGTGCATTCGATTAAAGAAACTACTTTCATTATTATTGGTAAAAATGTTATTCAGAACTCCAGAAATATTCTTCTATCAATGGTATCATTCTAGCAATAACTTCATCGAGATGAAAATATTACTCTTCAATTACATACAACTTTGAATGCTGAATATTAATTTTAGCATTCAAGTATGAGTCTCTTTAGTAGGATTATTGATTTTACAAGTATATATTATCTTTTGCAGGCGTTACAACTTATAATGATTTACTAGGTTTTCTGCCTCTGATAAAGACATTGGATCTCAATTATGAAGCCCGTAGCGTGCCTTAATTTTTTTTTTTTTTTTTTTGTAAGTTGTAAGGATTAGAGTCATGGGATGTAAGACATGAGACAGCAGGAGAGCGAAAAAAGTGAGACAACTTTATCGATATGTTTAAGTGTATGAAGTTACAGTGAAAACTGATGCTGTTGGTACAAGTGCAAAAAGCGTGGCTGTACTACGATGTCTTGGACCAAACAGGAATGCATCCAGATTCCAGAAATCAGAGAAAGTGAGGGACGGGATCACAGTAAAGATATCCTTGCTCTCAAACCTACCCGCAGAAATAAAAATCATGTTATAAGTACATTATCATTATATGCGCGCACTAATCAAATCAATCATAATGACATTTAATGGCCATTTTGGTTAACAGGAATTCATAAATCGCAATGTTGTGCCAAAACTCCAAAATAACAGGATTGCAGTTATGGCTCCAATTCACAAAATCATTATCAGAGCACTAGTAGCAAAACTAAAGAGCAAATGTCATTAAACTCAGAGGAACTGTTCAAATATCATTCAGTAGAGGACAGGGTTAAACTCAAGTATCTCTGGAGAGGGACAACCCAAATGATGTCATACTGGTCTCCGTTTCATCAGTTGCCTGTGATTAGCAATGAATCTCTGCCGTTTCTGCACACCTGATTACATACCTGAATCATATTTGCACCTGAATATAGCTCAATTCAATTTCCAACTAGTTGCTGCCCAAATTAAATTTGACGCGTAAATGGGGCCAGTTTAAGTTCCACATTCGTATGCAAAATGTATGTTTGTATCTTTACCCCAGCTGCACGTATGTAGATGTATGTATGTACCATGACCCCCAGCTGTCCTAAGGGTATAGGGTCGAGAAGGTACTACCCTACGAGTGCGCTACAGTGCTCTACGATGAAGAGGCGATCCTGGGCCGTATAGTTACTGCAGGAGGATTTGGGCCTTGGGACAAACAGATTTAGGGGCTCCTGTAGCCCCAAGGATATGCTACATTCAGCAGTAGGAAGAAAGTATGCTGTGTTATGTGTTTTTCCGTGTGTTTTCAGATTTTGTTTGCGTTTTCCATATCCTAGTTTTGTGACGTTTTTTCTCTTTTTGTAGATTCCGGATGGTGCGTTAAGGTCTGGCAACATGCCTGTCATAGTTTTTTTTCATTATGTGGAAAGAAAGGAAACTGTTTACAAATTTTGCCTACAATGAAGATATCCTTTTGTATAAACATTCACTAATATTAATGCTACAATTTTTTGTGTAGTTGATAACAGAAGATTCAATGATATTTCTCGTGGTATGGGAGTTACAGTTAATAACTGAATTGGCATTACTCTTGTCAATACAGTGATCATAATCCTTAACGTAATTAAACAAAGCATTTGGTTCTTGTCCTGTTTTTATACTGTATCTATGTTGCTGAAGTCTAACATAAAGATCCTTATGTTATTGTGTAAACACAGTCCGGAGGATTTTCTGGTGATTTTTTATTAAGATATTCCTCATAGTATTGTTATTGTTGAAGGAAACATTTACATTAAAGGATTTAAGCAACCTGGGAAGTGATATAAAATCACTAAAAGGATGAACTAAAAGATTTTTGGTATCAAGGGGAGATTTAGGTTTAACTCAATAAAATTATTTCTTTACCAACTAAGGGGATTTATCAATGAAAAAGTTAGGATACTTTAACTTGGATCAAATAGAATATTTCTTCTCAAACTCATCACCAATAAATTCCGGGCTGTATATACGTAATGCCTAAAGGAACATCGACTGGAATGATGATAGTTTAACTCTGTCGAGCTGAGTAATAACGAATCTATAAACAAACATTAGTGGGTTTTCTGTATATGCTAAACTTAAACATTTGTCTATCCCTGTGGTTCATGCATGTTACCTTTTTTAGACTGCATGATCCATAGAGATAGAAACATGTTTGAGTTGCTCACCGAGTCCTCGCACGACAGTCTCAGTAAACCCAAAAGAAGTGCATCAAGTTTTTCAGGCTCGTGGTTTTGTAGGAGGCAGGATATAGAAATCGGACCACTGCCTCTGTAGACCTTACATCACCACAACCAATCACGAAGCGTAGCTTAAATTGCACAACCCATCACCCTTTTTTTTCCTATTTTCTTGTAGATGTCCCCATTTGTCTGTATCAACCTGATACTATTCAAAATGTTACCTGAAAGATAAAAACATTAATTTTATTTCTTGAGTTGTTTAACTTAGGAAATATGACTAAAAACAAAGTGTAATGGACTGTGAAAGGATAATCTGCTGGCACTTGAAAGGAACTTAGAGACGGACCCTTTCCAATAACACAACGTAAGGTAAACTATTGTAAATATGTAACAGCATTTACTTAAAACATTAATCATAATATCATCTCACCTTACTGGAGGAAGGTAATCACTTTGCCGGTTATATCATCCTAGTCGTCGTTTAATACACTTGGTATGTTAGATTCTAAATCTTCCAGTTCAATACTGTATAGGTTTTTATTTGGAGGACGGTTACGTAGGATGCGTTCACTCTCTAAGAGTAACAACACAAAGAAACCAGTTTTTTGTTGTTTGTTGGATTGTCGGACCTCTATTGGTCTGAAACGGGCCTTCGCCTGTAGGGGCCCGTTGCCTGGGTCTTCTATACGAAAAGTCTAGGCCGGCCTAATTCAAAACCTTCAGAACGCAACCAAAACAGGGGCTTGCTAACGGTGAAACTTTTATTGCCATGTTCACTCTACCCCGTCCGACTGGAATGTAATCCAACTCCTCCCGCTGATTTAGGTAAAGACACCGTGGATGATGCCCTGCCTGATGAGCCAAGACAAGACTCAAACAGGTATGACCGGACTGATTCCACACGAGAGGCTGGTTATAACGCCACTTAACGACCGTTGGCTGCACGCACAGCATTATGCATGTGGCTTGACTTAAGTAGAGAGGCAGTTGCCCCAACTCTTGGACGTGGTCATGTTCGGTGTGCAGCGCCCTCTGGTGCCTGGTGTGCTATTTTCATCTGGGCGGTGGGTACGAGGTTATGGTCCGGAGCAGGTGTTTCAAATGAAACTTTTGAGTTTTGTGAAGCAGTGAGGCAACTGGCCTGTCTCATGATCTTCCTAAGTGGAAATCCAGGAATTTTGTCCAGAGAGTTTGCGTCACTTCGCAATCCAGTATGGAATGCGAAATGACACATAGTAGGTTATACGCTTGCGGATTATTAGATATGACGCGCGTCATGGATGCGACCATGTTATCAGGCGCCGCTGCTCTCGGTAGGGGTAGCCTATCGGCTCTGGTTGCCCAAGCTGACAAGTTTACTGGAATGAGTAAAACGTTTTTTTTTCTCGCTTGCCTCCGCTGGTGTATGTGTTGTTGAAGCGGCGCTAATTGTGCCAGGTGATTTTTTTTTTATGAATATTTTGTCGTGGTCGAAGTAGAGGTTTTGATCATCTGCGTATTTACGAGACTTGTTGTGTGGAACAAGAAAGAGAAAATGCACGCGGACAGAAATATTGTAAATAAATGCTGGGCTGAAATGTTGTAGGTAAATGCTGGACTAAAATCAGCCCCGCCCCCCCCCCCAAAAAAAAAAAAAAGATGATGGTAAGTAGACAGCTTTTGGGGGGCAATGAAGGCGTAATTTCCAACACATACTTTTTCAACATTAATGAAATAATCTTCGAAATTCTTCAAAATGTGGTCGAAGTTTTCCCAAATCATTCTCATGTACTGAAAAAAAAAAACTATTGAGTCCCTTTCTAGCTCACTAACATAGATGATAATATTCACCGTAATTTTGTCTGCTACCATTGACGTCACGTATTCCAGTTCCTGTCCTGATATTTTGCGTAGATCAAGAGAAAATCTTCGTCAAACTACGGACTAGACATTGTTACTGTGCGTCAGCTGGACCACAACTCCCAGTTTAAGCCTGCGTCCTTTGTGACAGCCTAACAGCATTGGAAACCTGCCTTCCAAATTTGTGTTCTCACCCTAATGAAGGATGTCTGTTAGCCCGCAAACGATGGATTGAATTTGTTTGCTTTAATCAGGGTTAGTCCATTGATTTTACCAAAGAAAAAAAAATTGATTTGTTTCCCGAAGGTCGTTACTCCTGTTATTTGAACAACCTCCTAATGTTCTGAGCTGAACGTAGCCATTTGATCTGTCTGTTCAGTACCGTAAATACAGCAATGACCTGGCACTCAGATAACAGTAACGGCGAGCAGCACATCTATTTTTTTTTTTTTTTTTGCAATGATCTGGCACTCAGATAACAGTAACGGCGAGCAGCACATCTCGCCGCACCACTGGGACACTACTACTCCCCACCTGCGGGCTGGTGCCCGCTTTGTGTATTCTGCACATTTATGTGCTATATGTATGTACTACTGTCCATATGTATCAATGTACTGAATGCACAATAAACCTTTACAAACAATGAGATAACAGTTACATCACATGAATTTAATGTATAAGTGATGCTGCAATGTACCCGGTTCCTATCCCTGTTTCTTGAAATTGTAGTTTTACGAGCTGAAAACGGATTTTGTTGAAATAATGACTGATTTATCACGAAAAAAAAGTGAACATATAATAAACAGAATATTATAACACTTCCAAAACGCTGGTGCGTCTCGCTCTCCAGCGAATTAGCCTTTTTGTTGTTAGTAACCAGTTCGTCACGATAATGATTCTAGGCAGCTTTCATCGAGTTGATTTATCTATTACTAGCGTGTTCGCTTCTTTCAAAATGAAACCAGTTCTCAGTGAGAGTGTGTCTGTAAGAGCCAGAGGCCCAGCGCCTCTGTCGATGAACAAATTATAACATGATAAGCAAGGTGATAAACATAAGTATTTCTCCTAACTTTTACAAAACCATCTGTTAATTCTGAATCATCTAAATAGCGGTACAAGATGAAAATTTCAACTCGTATCTATCAACGTCTGTAATTCGATGTATGTAAATAGTTTCAAGAAATACGTTTGAGGATATCTAATATATTATCTTGCCCATAATAAAGACAAATAACGTCAGTTTACATCATACAGTAAATAAATGTGCCCCATACGTTTTATTTTTGTCGCTTTAAGGATCATCGCTCACTGTAAATCCCTTATGATCACCAGTGACAGTAGGTAACAAACATTTACTTTGGATTGATGTATTTCAGCTATATCAATGGAAATTAAGGTAAATCTTGATTGCTACGGGAAATTACGCCAGGTTTTCTTAGATTTTGATTAGTTCTAAAGTGTTTCACTCTTTTCTGTCAACTCTGTCGCTTGTTAAATCAGTGATAGTAGGGAAGGATATGAACATCAATGGGTATGTGTGGATAATTAACACAAAAAGTAGGTGAAACACCTGCAAAAATTAACGAAACCTCATCTGACTTCCCACGGCTATCGAAGTATTAGCTTTAGTGAAGAGACGAGTCTGAAAAAACACCAATATTAATTTCGTCTGCTGCATCACGACTCAAGGACCAGGGGAAGTGACTGCACTTTGTCGTCTTGTTGCTAGAATCCAAACTATTATGAAATGACACCAAACCTGAAAGAGGTTCGGGTCAGTTAGTGTTTCACACAGCCTTTATAAACTATCGTTCTCACTCATCATAAATGCAGGTTTCCTTGATCACGTATATGAAATGTAGTTACATAAAATATTATCTAGTGTTACATGATTATATGTTGTAATATGTCATGTGCAGGCGACTGAAAGCATACTTGTCCCTTTTATTCAAATTCAAAGCTCTGATAATCTGGATTCCAAGGTTTACTCATAGCTTTTACGATGAAGCTGAATAGACTCATTATAAACATAATGCACAGACGTTCGGGTCCCAAGCTAATTTGGACAAGGCGTCCTGATAAAGTCACAGCGCATCTTTTTAAAGGTATCACTCAGGCATATATACATATATGACTACATGAGTACGTAAAATCCAGGAGAGAGCGCTATGACGTTATCAAGACGACCTGTTCAAATTCGTGTTGAACCATCCGACCATGGAAAGGTGTAACGAGTTAATGATCATCCTCCTGGAGAGGCCTTTATCACCCAAGTGGCAGAATCTGATGATCGATAGAAGGAACCGGGCGTTGTTTCTGTATGTATTAGGCGCTGAGAAATTCCGCTTGTGTGATAAATATATAAACCTGTTAAGCGCAAGATGCGATTTCAGAAACACAAAAAAATGGCCAAGTCAGTCCGTACGAGGCCATCTTACACTTGCTCGGCAAACACGGGGGCAGGAACCTTCCAAGGTCATCGCTCCAAGCGATATGGCCAACTGCAACTGCAAAACAAAAGCCAGACTTGCTACACTCATTCTTAAAACATATAAGAACAACAGAGCCGTCAACTCACGAGCGAAGCGTTCCGGAATAGGCATTGGTGCCCATCCCAAATCCTGGGTCATTATCATATGAACCGAGTTATATGTTTATATAATTTAGTAACTCGGAGACAACCTGATTAATTGAGGAAATCCATGTTTGTTACCGTGAGTCAGAGTAACTCCAAATTTGTATGAGCTTTGTATGAAGAAAAAACAGTAACCGGCTACTTTATCTTGTTGAAGTTCAGATCAGAATGATTCAAGTAATATTCCTTTAGCAGACCAGACATGCATCTCAACTTAGTATCGGACTTCTATACCTACACGACTCACTATCTTACTTGTGTGATTCATATTGTACATAACTGTTAGTATTCTGCTGGAATACTCTTCACACTTTCTATTACAATACCGAAAAGCACTTGCTTATTTAGGGACGATTACGGTAAACGTGGGTTTCAAGAAAGGAAGGCAAATGACAACGCTCTTACCATTAAAACTCGCTCTTTTTAATTTTTGATAATTCAGATATAAATGAAAATTGACTAACTGTTTTGTTTCTCCATTATATAATTTTCCGCCAGATAAATATCAGGAAAAATTATAAATAATTTCTTTTTGTAATTTTTCATTCATAATTTAAGTATCATCAAAATTCTCCAAGTAAGAATTAATATCCATTTTTCTTCCCTCCCAAGAGGAGAAAGAAAAAGTGTCCTATGTATTGAAATAGAGAAATCCGGTAACTCTATCAACAAAGGACCAGGGCAGTTTAAGGCTACCTTTTATCGAGGGATAAATGCGCCATGCCTGCCTGCCGTGGAAGATCAAATGAACAGCGACAATATTTTTATAAATAGGTCTGTTAACGTGATGGGGGAGAGAACGTGTGATAGAAGTGGGGCCACTGCTGACTGATTAGGGCCGTAGCTGCCCGTGCCGTCTCAGCTAAAAAAAAAAAAAAAAAAAAAGGTACACCAGTTGCATTACCCACCAACCTAAGTATGATACAACTTAGATGTTGACGTGTTGTAGGTCAAATCGTACTTCGGGCAACCACGAATTTGCTTTCTATCCAAGCAATCCTGCCATTGGCATGAGTGGGCACTGGGCAGGGTAGCGTGGGGCTGTTCCTTTCTCCACCTACGGAATAAGCGCCCCATCTCTGCGGCAGATGGCAATGAGTACGTGCCAAAGGGATAAGACGAGCCTATATGGCGCAGCTGCCAGTAAAAGACGAAGTGGAACGAGACGACGGCAAAGGACAAGACGCAAGATCAGCAGGAAAGATAATGAACAATATTTTTTATTTTGAAAGATAATTCTGTTTAGTTTATAACTGAACATGTCCTTACTCAAATTTTAAAACTCATCACTATCCCTGAATAGGCTAATGCCCGAACTGCTCCACTTTCATGTACATCTACACTCTTAAGCTCCAGAGAAGTTATGAGATACATATATAATAGATAATTAAGTAGTGCTCAGGATAAAAACCCTTCATTTTTTATATATACAAAGAGAAAATGCATATGTTCCAAAGTAATCACTCGGTAACCAGTTCGTTGGTTATATGGGTTTTAGGTTCATCGGCTGACAGGGTGATTAGCCTGTCAACCTCATGTTACAGCTAAATAAGAAATAGAAAATCTTAAAACGCTTTCAGGTTTCAAGATAAGTCTGATTATGTATGTATAGTACATATATCTTAACTGGAATTAGTAACCGTTAATTTGGAACTTTATCGAATGCCTTTTGGAAATCTAGATAGATGACATTAAGCGCTTTGCCTTCATCAAATATGTTGATTATCTTTAAAGAAATCAAGTAGATTCATCAGATGAACAATTTCGTCAAAAATCCAAGTTGCAATAGGTTATTGTGTAAAGGTGATAATCTGATACTCGAAAATTACTCGTACCCACTAAGTTATGCCTATAAGGTATCCAGAATTCAGGATAATAAGACCAATATTCAAAGTAATTTAAAAAGAACAGTGTCTACACAAATAAAAAGGAAACGATACGTTCTACCTATAATCCGTAATTATGTTATATTATTTCGTATCATTTATAGAACAGCTTTAAATTGATTGATAGATTGTTATTTGTTTTCAAAAAACGCTGGAAGATATATGTTTTATTTTACCGTAAACTATAACTGATAATGTAAGAGAATTCTAATTCTATATTTTAAATGTTAGTCCTAAAAGTCTCATTTTCTCTTGTTAGCTTCGTATTATCCTAACCATTTTCTTTTATTGAGCAATGGCACTCTCAATAGTACGGTAGCCACAATCTGATGCTGATGACAGGACCACAGAAACTAATTCAGGCAGGGGTGCGCCCGTGAGGGCGTGTGTGGGAGGGGGGGGAATCCTCGCCACCAACTTTAAGCTGTACAGTATACAATAAGGTCAGTGATAATATATATATATATATATATATATATATATATATATATATATATATATATATATATATATCT